>PVJH01024175.1:0-33523 GCA_004026705.1 Nesogale talazaci | reverse complement strand
CCACCCCCGGCCCCTGAAGGCTTCTCTGAGGCCCAGCTTCCCAGACTGCATCCTCCTTGGACTAATTTCCTGCTTTGAGTCCCATCTCCCTCTGGACAGGGTGTCCTGGACGACCTGTGTGGGCATTCAGTCATTGGCTGAGAGGGCTGCCTGTGACTCCACCCATCCACCACCCCACAACCCTCCTGCCATCTGGGGATGGCCTAGGGGGGTGCTTCCTGCCCAGTGCCGGGGTGGGAGAGTTGGGCACATGAGAGAATGGGGGACTCCCTTAGGATGCTGAGGCCGGAGGCTGCCAAGCCTGGCGTGGTCAGCCTCTTTCACCAGCGCCAGAGGCCTCAGCTAGAGGCAGGGTAGGGTAGGTAGGCTGGGCCCCAGAGCAGAGGGACTGAATAATTCTATCCTTCCCTGTAAGAGGGTGGCAGACGTGCTGCTCAAGCTGCCTGCAGGCCACGGCTCCTTCTGGGCACAGGGCCCCACACAGATGAGAAGAGGTGTGGCTCTTTGGAGCGGGCACCAGCAAGGGGGCTGGACAGAGGTCAGAGAGTGCCTGGGTGAGAAGAGCCTGCCGAGCACACTGCTGACAGACTCCACAGTGGCTGGAGCGCCGCTGCTGGGAAGTGCTAATTGGTTCTTACAGGTGTGAGACCAGCACAGCCCAGAGAGCAAGGCAGGCCAGTGCACCTGAGAGACAGGCGGGGAAGGGGCTGAGCGGGGCTGGGCCGGGCCAGGCGGCGGCGGCCAGGGTGGGGTGGGCAGCATAAGAGGCAACAGGCACCCGTGATGCCTCCCTCCGGCAGTTCCAGATCTGGTGGGCCAGCTCAACTCCTGGGGGTGTCCACTCAGCACCACCCGTGACTGGCACTCGAGGCCAGAGACTCAGAGGGCCCATTTCTCTCAAAGGCCTTCCACATCACGCTGCTCTGGCAGCCATGGGCCTCCTGATTCGGAGGGAGCCGAGAAGCACTGAAAACAGTAGGGGAGCTCAGCGAGAGGGACCCCTCCCAGGAGGCGAGCGTCTTCTTGTTCCTTGGCCCCAGCACTGCAGCGCTCCTACCTTCACCAGGGCCGGAGGCCGAGGCCCCCGGTGGCTGGACCTCCCGCTCGGTCTGCGTCTCCGCATTCTGCAGCTGGAGGGCCAGTGTCTGGGTGCCCTGGGAGGTCACTGAGGTGGTCGGGTTGCGGGGCTGCAGCCCAATGGCATTCATCAGACCCATGTCCCTGTCTGTTCTCCACGTGGCTCTGCTGGTTCTGGGGGAGAGAGGTGGAATGAATCAAGGGGCTGGGTCAGCTCCCCTCACTTGGGGTCCTGCAGCTACTCTGCTGGGCTCCTGCCCTGGGACTAAATGAGAGGCCCAAGCCCCACCCGCCCTGAACCCAGCCGAGTAAGTCACGTGCGGAGACCACCAGGAAAGGGGGAGAAGGCAGCTTTCCTCCTTTGCTCTATTTTTTCCTCCCTAACCGGATGCTGGCAGGCTTTCTCAGTGGCCTGAGATCTCTACATTAGGGGGGGGGGGGGACGACACTGGGAATCTCATGGGGTTGGCCTGAGACACTTCTCCACCAAGGCTTCTTAGGGTCCTTTGCAGACAGGGTGCCTAAGCTGCCCGAGGAGAATGGCCCCATCCCAGCCTAGCAGCCCCTTTGCTTGGGCATGTTCAGGCAGTGTCCTCTGAGGAAACTGGGACTGGGGCCGCCTGTCGGGTGACACACTGATTGTTCGGTGGACAACACCTTTCCACACAAACTGTGCAGCCCAGGAAGCAGAGGTTGGCTTAGGTATTTCATCTGCTGCCTAGCCGCCGCCCCCCCCCCCCCCCCCCCCCCCCCAAATTCCATGGAATTAAACAGTGAGAGGACTCCTCCCTGACCACCCGGTGACCACAGAGCAGACTTTTTTTTTTCACCTCAAATGTGTTCCGATACCATGACCCCGATGGAAGGCAGCCAGGCTTATTCTAAAGCAAGACGCCAAGCACAGTGGTCTTGTTTTCCGGCATGTCTCCACTCAAATGAGGTGAAAAGCTCAACCCCAGACGCAGGTCAGGGGAGCAGTGTGTGGGGCTGAGGCCCGGCCCGAGCATAACCCCGACTTACCCGGGCCGCTCGCTGCTCCGGCTGCTGGAGTGGACCGTGAAGACAGTCTCGCTCAGCTGGTCCCAGTAGTACTCAATGCCAGTGTTCAAGGCCCTGGAAGTCATGGGGCAAGAGTGGAGGGGGAGGGAGGGAAGGCGTGAGGGGGGGGGAGGGATGGCAGGGCCATGCAGGGCTCAGTAACCCGAGATGTCTTTCTCAGGTCCCCCACCCCCTTCTCCAGCCCTCGAAAAAGGAACTCAGAGGCCCACTGAGAGCAGTGCCACCGGCAGCCGTCATGCCCTGGGAGCAGATGCTCCGGACATAAGGGGCTATAGTGCCCGCCTCCTCCCACGCGGCCGAGCCAGTCTCACTCTGCCTGGAGCCTGCGAAAAGCTCATGGAAGACCAGACCCCTCGAGGCCCCAACACGGGCTGCTCCTTGGCCAGGGCGGGCTGGCAGAGCCCCCGGGCAAGGCTTCCCGGGGTTACAGAAAAGCCCAGGAGCTCCTGCAGGGGCAGAGGGTGATGGGTTGGTGAGTGTCCGTGGAGCTCAGGCTTCAAGCTGGCCACTGTCCCAACAGCTTCCTGCCCCAGCCTAGCAGGGAATCCCTGCCGGACTCAGACGCCTCTCATCTTTCCACCCTGAGCCGTCAAGGCAAAGGGGTGGCACAGAGCACAAGCTCCTGGATGTGGAGTCACCTGACACCAGTCAGCAGGGCTGGCAGATGTGGTCAAGGGCTCTCTGAGTCGGTGCATGCAGACACGGCCCGGTCTTTAGTTCCGCATCAAGACTGGGTGGGGCGCGCACACGAGCTCGTCCCCCAGCCTATATGGACACACTGCCATCCGACAGAGGGGAGAGCCACAGGCGAGGAAGGCCAACTGGCATTGCCAATGCCATCGTGTGCGCACCCACAGTCTGTGCTGTCAACCCCAACCTCTCAGCCTGCGGTGATGCCACACTCGGGAGGGAGGGGGCTGTCTTTGTTAAGCTAAGAAGACAGGGTTAGGGAGGATGTCTAGAATCCATTTCTTTTGGGATGTGGCAGAATTTAAACCAGCAAGTTAGGAGCACAGAGAGAGGAGCGCTGGCAGCCAGATGCCCAGTGTCCAGGATGTGCAGCTCAGAGACCAGGCCTGTCTCCCAAACAATAGGCTGACTGGCAAGAGAGAAACTTGTGTTTGGAGAAGATGACCATTAAAAACTTCAGGAGTTGTACAGTTGGAGCAGAGGCGAATGAGTGTGTGTGTGTGTGTGTGTGTGTGTGTGTGTGTAGGCACCTCAGGGAGCAATAAGGACTGGGGCAGGGACAGCTGTGATTAGCTGCTGGCAAGTTGACTCTGGACGGCTCCGTGGAGCACTCAAGGCTGTGTCTTTAGGAAGCCTATCACCAGGTCTGTCTTCCAAGGGGCTTCTGGGTGTGAGACGCCCGCGTCTTTCAGCGCCTGAGATTCTGAGGCCCATATTTGAGTGAGGGAAGAAAAGAGTCACAGTAAAGACCCACAGCAGGCTGCATGAAGGAAGCCCGCTTGAGAAGGGGGATGCGGGGTGTCTGAGGGCGATAGGGGTTTCTCAGTGAGGGGCAAGGTAAAGGGCATGATATCAACCGGCCTGCGATGCAGACTGGCTCGCAGGGGTCATGGAAAGCCAGCTGCCAGCGAGCCTCTCTGATGGTTGTGGGTCCTTGTCCAATCCCACCTCTGTCACTCTGGTGCCAGCATACCCACTACCAGCCATGGGCTGCATGACCAGGAGCCCCGCTTCCTGTCACAGGGCCTTGGGGTACTGTGTCTGAGGCCCAGGCCCTCCTCCTGGCCCTAGGTGCAGACCTACTTCGAAGACTGCTGTGCGTGCCACACTGTGGTCAGAGCAGTCCGGCAATGTCAAGCTGGTGGGGTGGGTGGGTGGGTGGGGAATGTGGCTTATGTTCCAGGCTCCGCACCAGAGAACAAGCTGCAAACACCAGCTCTGGGGATGCAGTGCTGAGCCTGCATCCACTGTCTCTGTCCTGCTTCTGTCTGTCTGCTGGAGACTGGGCCCCCCCTAGTTCCTTCTTTCAAGGATGAATGAGTCACGGTGGGGCCAGGGCTCTCCCAGGAAGTCAGGCCAACACACAGTGGGAAATATGATCCAAAGGGCTGGACCTTTTACGTGGACTTCCACTCAACATTCGGCTTTCTTGGACATCACTCTGAGCCATGCTGCTGGGATTAAGGCAACAATTGCCTCACTGTGGGGCTCTTCCTGGGGTCCCGAAATACCCTTCAGAGTCACCCTGGCTGCCCTAGTGCCCCAACTCCCAGCACTCCTCAGCTTCCGGGGACATCCCCCCCCACCCCGGCCCCTTCAAGAGCATTCTTCTTTCATTTAGTTGCAGAGACTGGGACCGTCAACTGCTTCCTTGGAGAAGATAGCGGCATTTGCCCCACTGTTTTTGTGCACGTGGGAAGGGCACTGGGCCTGGTACTTGCAGCGTAGCCTGTGGCAGTGGAGTGTGCCCTCATTCTCTTTGGGCAATTGTGGTTCATTGCAGCCACTGCTGACAACAGCAGTCGGGACAGCTCCCTCCTGTAAGCCACTGAGCTGGGCGCCATGCTTGGCCCAAGAGCCAGCTGTCCCACGGGCCTGGCCTACTTCTCTTCTGATATGAGTCTCTCCCCTGCCTGGCCCTCTGCTCCGCCACTGCCGGGCTCTCTCTGAAGCCGGAAGTGAGAAAGCACCCCCTCATCCCAATCTGGTCTTTCAAACCCAACATGGTTACCAGTGGGGGTGTTGGCCGGGCTGGCGGTCAGCCCAGCCACAGAGGCAGTGTGTGAGGAGGGGCGGCCAGCAGGGAGGGACGCCTCATGGAGCAGGCAGGGAGGGGAGACCAGGCTCTCAGCCACATCAGGAGCAGGGCGGAGCACAAAACTGGGGTGGGGGTGGGAGAACGGCACCTGGGCCAAAGGCAGACAACCACCTGCTTGGGAGGGAGGGAGGGAGGGCTGGAGTGCCGGCCCAGCTGGCAGACTGCATCCTGTGCCCTTGGGAATGGGCGTGCCAGGGGGCTGTGTCACATGGGGATAGGCAGCTGCCTCCTAAAGAGACAACTGTCCTGCGGGCCAGCGGCCCTGCTACTGCTTGTTCTCCACTGGAAGGACGAAGAAATGGACCCATCCTCATCTGTCACCTGACCCGGCTCCGCCCACTCTCTGCAGCCGAGGCCCAGCTCCGGAGGGGCTTTGCCTCAAGCACTCCAGGTCTACTTCCTCTGGAGTCAAGGACTCCCCTCAGAATCTTAAGCAGCAGCTCCTGTCTTCAGAGTGCTGGCTGGTTGGAGAGCGAGGCAACACAGGTCTGCCCCTGGGGCGCGGGGAGGGCTCTCCTGCCGACAGCAAGACAACACTGATACACACACAGAGGACTGGCTACACAGACTCTGGGTAACTTGGGCCAGAGGCGCAAGCCCCCAGGAAGCTGTCTCTGACGGCGGGGCCCCTCGCAGCCGAGGCCCTGGAGATCAGGAGCGACAGCAGCCACCAAAGAGGCCGACCAGCAACTCCCTCTTGCGTCCCATGGCACCTGGGCTGGGGTGGGCACTGAGGCGCCATGCCCCATGGGTCAGCAGGCCCGTGTGACCCGAGGAGGACTCACAGGAGAGAGAAGAGTGCCTGGGGGCCAGAGCCAGCTCCCCGCTTGGCCGCGGAGCCTGTGAGTCACATCGCACATGGCTTGGCTTCGCTGTGCGGCCCTGACAATCGGGAGAGCCTGCCTCTGACAGAGCAGAGCTCCCTGTGAGGAAGGGGCTGTTAGTCTGGTGGGGACAGAGTGGACTGGCTGGAGCCGTAGACAGAAGCACACTGTAAGGGAGAACGTCTCAGCCAATGGAGAGCAAGGCTGGTCACGAGAGCTGGGAAGAAGGCACTCGTGCTCCACAGTCCTGTCTGGTGGGACCCTGAAAGCCTATGGAAGACTTCTTATGAATTCCCCGGGAAGGAGGCAGAGGGAAGACCTTCGGCCTCAGGAGTTCTGTGGGGAAGAAGACACAGGCTCCAGGACAGTGACCCTCGGAGAGTGGCCAGGCCAGGGCAGCAGGGGCAGAACCAGCGCCTGGTGGTGAAGGACGCACACCCTCAGGTGACAGTGGCAGGCACACACAGCGGTGCCCAGTTCCTGCCGACATCAGGCTCACTTCTCCTAAGAAGCAGGAGAGAGCTGCCTTTCTGCTGGACCACTGCCTGGCACAGCTGCCCAGGCTCCGGAGGCAACCACTTCTCCGGCCACAAGCCCGCTGGAAGAAAGATAGTCGAGGTTTGCATGAGAAGGCATCATGGAGATGCCCAATAGCTGGGGACCCTCCCGGAGCAGCCGCGCCAGCTCGGTGATATGCAGACCACCTGGGAGGAGGCTGTGAAGCCGTCGGCATCAGGGCGGCGGGAGGCAGAAGTGGCATTTAGTGGGCTGGCACCCTGCGGCAGCCACACAGCAATCAGCCCCATCTGCACTGATGCAGCACTGAGTGCAACACACCCTACCTGGCTGGCTCCTGGGGTCTCAAGTAAGGGGGTGCTGAGGTGGATCTCCCACCCACCGTGAGGCCCCAGGCAGGGCCAGGGGTGAACTCAGGCCTTGAGGAGGAACTGCTTGGGCTCCTCACGTTCTCCTCCTTCCCCTCTCTCCTAGAAGAGATACGCATCCTTGGGATTGTAAAGGATGCTTCGCATTTGGCTTCCAGCAGCCAGGAAGACTGGCGGGCCGCAGCCAGAGAGCCTGGCTGTCAGAGACCAGTGGCTTGACAAATTAGAGTTTGAACCATACTATACTTCCAGAGCTATTTCTGAAGTTAAGGTCACTGGCATTTACACAAGCCGAAGGCCACCTGTTGAATTCCACCCCCCCCCCCCCCCCCCCCCCCGTGGAATTGTTTAAAAGGGTTTTGTTTTTTTAAAAAATCTTTGATCTCTATGCTTTTGCCTGCAGGGAAACTTTACTACCACTAGGAAACCAGAGAGCAAGTGGGGAGGATGATGGGAGGGAAGAAAATGCCGCTTCAGCTTAGCTTCAAGGAGAGACACAGCCCTTTGGAGACCCGGAGAAGGAGGCAGTAAGCTTGCCGTCGGCAGAGGACAAGGGGTTCTGTCAGGAGGGACACTCTGCCACCTGGAAGACGGCCCCCTCCTAGGAAACCACTCACTCTGGCCGGCAGATCACCAGGTCCCCCTTGTTGGTGCCGTAGGCCAGGCCGAGTCCAGGTTCCGGCAGCCAGCGGGCCGAGTTGATGCTGACGTGTCTCCGCTGGTCGGCAGGCATGGGGTAGAGGACGTTGAACACTCTCTGGAGGGGGAGACAGGACAGAGCAGATGACAGGGGCAAATAAGTGGTTACCCAGAGCCCTGTCCTTCAGAGAGAAACAAGACCCCCCTGCACTGTCGGAAGCAGGTCAAGCAGGGAGGGGACCAGGTGACTCTTGGCCACACGTGGGAGCTAGGAGTTGGAGGGGAGCAGGGCGGGGCCTCTTCTTTCTGGTAGAGTATAAGAGGTCTTTTCCTCATTTTTAGCACCATTTAGCACTTCAAACTTCACGCTATTAAGGCCATACCTCCCCCCTCCCCCGCAGAAGCCGGCACCCCACCAGGAAGGACTGCCCCTAACTTCCTTCTGACCAGACCAACCAGCTAGAGTCAACCCAGGCTGGTAGTCTCGTTACCATGGAAATTAAAGTGCTTCACAGTAATGGGGAATTGGAGGTGATAGGGGGGCGGAAGGGGGGTGATAGCATTAGAGAACATTTTTAATTCATCTAATTAAAAGCTACATTAAAACTGCTATTGTTAAGGAAATGTACAAGGTGCGGGAAGATGTAAGGAGTAGGGCGGAGGGGAATCCTGAACACACGGGACACGGTTTCTTCTGAGCTGATGTCAAGGCCCCTGAAATCAGCGGATCTCCACCTTCCTCGTGCCGTGACCCTGTAATACAGTTCCTCATGTTGGGGTGACCCCCAACCACAAAATTGTTTTTGTTGCTACTTCATAACTGTCATTTTGCTACTGTCACGAATTGGGTGACCCCTGTGAAAAAGTGTCATTCGACCCCCAAAGGGGACGCAACCCACAGGTTGAGAACGGCTGTCTTAAATGGATCCTTTCCATCTCCAGCACTCCATTGTCGCCCAGCGAGTGTGTCAGGAGGCGGCCAGCTCTGCCCACGGCTTGTCATCTGGGTGAAAGGGCGCCCCCGAAGCCCTTCTGGCTGCTGTGCTCTCCAGACGCAACAGTCACCAGAGACAGAGGCAAGGCAGTGGCAGAATTGAGCGCCTGGGCTTGAGTTAGACAGACCAGGGTCTGCGTTCTGGACAGGCCACGGAACGACTTCCCTGGCCCTCCGAGCATATAAAAGGGGACAACATGTACGGTCAGCCCCCAGGGAAATTAGAGAGATGATGCACAGACGACGTCTGGCCCAGCAGAGTCCGAGCTAACATGATTACCACCACCACTGGGAACTGACAGGCAGGACCTTTAGAGAGGCCGTCGGGGCATTATGAGAGACGTGTAAACGTAACTACGTAGTGTGAAAAGCGATGTACGAGCTCCCAGTAAAATGACTTAAAGAAGTTTATAAATTGGCGCTTGTCCCTAGACTGTCTGCCCTTCTACGTCTTGCTGGCTTTCCATCGACCAAACAGGGACGTGCTGCCTCTGCCCTGAGGCTGAGAAAATGTGTGACTTAGAAACGATAGTCCGAATGATTCTGATTATCCTGAGGAGAAATTCCTACCCATCCCTCCCACGTGACCCACGAAGAATGGACGCCTTTGACCGACAGTGCTGGCGAAGACCAGTGAGAGTACCACGTACTGCCCAAAGACCCAACATATCTGTCTGGAAGAATGTTCTTCAGAATCAAGGAAGCAAGGCTGTTTCTGGGGTACTTAGGACACGCTGTCAGGAGAGCGGTCCCTGGACAATGGCCTGGCACCGTGGCTGCCAACGATGGGCTGAAACATTGAACAACTGTGAGGGTGGCGCGGGGCGGCGGGACAGGCTTCCGTTCTGCTCTACAAAGGTCACTGTGGCCCTAACCACTCCCCCCACCCCCCGTCCGAGGGTCCTGGCACTCAAACAATACCAAGATGGAGAGAAGCCTGGATCGGGGAACGCCTGGGTCTGGGGCCTTGCATATGCCCCTGAAAGGCCTGCCCCATGGGCACCTCTGGGGGGGCGCAGACAGCAGACCAGCTCGGTTGGGCTGAAACGCAGGCCTGGACACGGGCTGGCCTTGCTGTGGCCCCTAGGCAGTCCCAGGACTCTGCATTAGGAAGCTCCTCCCTGACCTTAGGGGTCCTTGCGGGCCTGGTCTAACGGGGAGACTAGCAAGAGAGAGCCCAGTAGTCGATGCATCTCTAACCTGGTCCCCTGGAAATCAGTTATTGGCCCGGGCATGAGCTTTTCCTTGCCAGGCCCATCAAACACATGCCCAGCCCCTGCTCTCCACTCGACCTCGCTGGCAGATGTCCATGGCAACAGCAGGGCCGCTTTTCCCTTTTCCCATCAAATCAGAGGCGGGCGGGGGGGGGGGGGGGTCTGGCCCCATCCTCGTAGGCTACGATGGTGAAGACCCTAACAAAGCCCTGCGGGTCAGATCAGACACTGTGGCTGGGGCACTTCACGTCATCTGCTTCGTGTGTGCGTGTGCGTGTGCGTGTGTGTGTGTGTGTGTGTGTGTGTGTGTTGAGAGAGAGAAGCGTTCATTCAGATAGCTGCGAGAGAGGAGACTCTTCTCTGGGTTGGGGGCAGCTCAACACGGGCTTCCTGAGCCTGAGAGATTGCAGGCTGCAGAGGCGGGGCCTGTCCCGAAGGACCGTCGGGTCCGGTGCACCTGTGCTGATGGGGTCTGGGAGGGAGGCACTCGGACATGGCCCGTTCACCTGCTCCCCACAGAGCGATTAGGACACTCACCCTCGGCTGGCTTCAAGTACAAGAACTTGCTTGATGGGCAAAACCCTGGAGAGGCCAATGTGAAGGATGCACCCAGCTTAGGGGGACAGAGGGATTAGAAAGAAGTAATTAACCCCTCCCACCCCTGATATCACTGCACAGAGGGCTCCCAACTTTCACGGGGGCATCAAAGTGTCCTCTGGCTTTGCCCTCCCTGCCTGGGCACCCCACCCCCGCCACCAAGTGCTTACACCATACTGAAAGGGCAGCTCCCAAGCGCCCATCTCCTCCAATGTTTGGGTATTAGGCTAAATCCTGCTTTGTGGCGGGCATCCAGAAATGCCATGTGCAGATCAGCAGCCTCCAGGATTCCTGATAAGCACTTGCTGGCTTATCACAGGGCCATGGGGTGGGCAGGCGGGAGAAGAGGAGCAGCAGCTTGCCCAGGGTGAGTGCACAGGTGCGGCTCAGGTCGAAAGTGCTGGTCCAGGTCCTGAGAGGGCCTCTGGTCCGGGCCTCGTTTCGCACAAGCTCTCCAGGCGAAGACCCTGGGGGATGGGAATCTGGCCCATTCTGAAAACCACCCAGAAGTCAGCACTGCCAGTGGTGGGCGAGAGCTGGCAGTGCCTCTCATGGAGGGAAAACAGTCCTTGGAGATGAGGGAGGAGCTGGGCAACAGCTGTCCCCTCAAACTAATAGACGGGCAGGGCGCTTCCGCTACCACTCCCGCCCCCTTCTTGGTTCTGGCCTTTCCTGGGATGACCAGTTGGTCCTCCCAGAGGGGGGTCGCGGCCCACATCATGCAGCACTGACACAGGGAGATCTGTGACAGCAGAGGGGACAGGCCCTGCCTGCACTGCATGGCACTGCAGACTCACGAAGGGGCAAATTTCCTTACTGTTAGATGCCCTGAGGATGGGCGTGGGGATCCCCCTCTCCCTATCGTGGGCAAAAGAGGCGCTCGAGGCGCTCCAGAAGGTCCATCATCACAGTCCAAATGACCCTAGACAAAGGGCGCGGCACTCCAGGCTACAGGCTGGGACACCTCTGGGCAGTTCTGCTCTGTCCCAGCAGACCCGCGAGGACCCAGAGTTGACCAGTGACACATGACGGCAGAGAAGGCTGGTCTGAGGCGGGGTCCCAGCTGCTGAGTCCCACCGCCGACAGCGTCCTGCTGTCACCTGTCTTGTCTGCAGCTGCTCCTTGGGATGAGGCAAATGCTGACAGCACTGGGCCCTCCCTGCCAAGCAGACTGCTATCCTTTCTGCCTCCCGTCTACCAAGGGAATGGGAATCAATATGGGAGAAGGAACCCACTTTTCAGAGTCGGTGCAGAGTCCAGCATGTCAAGAGGGCTTGCGAGTCAGTTGGGTGGCTCAGAGGGGGAGGGAAGAGAGAAAGGCTCTTTCACTCCTGCCCACTGACACAATCTCGTTCCACTTGCTCCTCCAGCCCTTTAACGTGAACTAAAGGAACGGGGAGCAAAGGACAATAGTTCCGAACAGACCAAACCCGAAAAAGTCTTGCTTCCTATTCAAAGGCAGCTGGACACAGGATGACAGAGGCAGCCAGGGAGGATCTGTGGGAAGGCGTCCTCACAATCAGAGGGGAGGCAGTGCTGTCCCCAGGAGGAGACTTCCCTTTGGACTGTCTGTCAGGCAGGCTCAGGCCACCAGTCTGGGCAGCCGACCACACTGCTCAGAGCGGCCGGAGGAGAAGCCTGACAAGAAAATGCAGTCATCGTGTGCATACTGGGACAATCTCCACATCTGTAAGGTGGAATGGTGCTGCTATGTGTGTGTGTGTGTGGGGGGGGGGGGGGGGTCCAGAGCAGTTAACCAAGGGTTCTTATTTTACCAGTGACAATGAAAGCCCGTGGGGAGACCTGGGAATGGAGGTCAGGGGGCCACTGGTGAAGGGACAGGCCAAAGAAGTTTTGAGAAAGAAAGGAATTCTGAGTAGAAATGCATTCTGGGCCATGAGGGAATGACAGGAGGTGGCCAGCTTCCAGGGAGGGTGATTGGATGAGAAGCAGCTCTCCCAGAAGTGGGATAAATCAGTGGGAAGCAGATGCTAAGAGACAGCTGACCTTCCCATCGGAAATGGGGGGCTACACATCTCATCCCAGCTGGGAAGCACCCACCCCCCAGGATCGAGGGGGAGGAAGGGGGCTAGCATGGCCCTCGCTCTTCCTGGCCAGCTGGTGCTCATCTGCTTCGATTCATCTCTAAGATAATCTGAACTTTCTAGAAACTTCCATGTATTTTACGGTTTCCAAGTTTTCTTCATATTCTACTTTTGTGTTTAGACCTTGCAAGATATTGTTGGGATTTTTCAAGTAGTTATTTTACACACACACACACACACACACACGGAGCAACTGATTCATTTTTGGAATTTGGTCCTATCCCCTCACCCTCACCCCCACCATAGACAGTCGGATGCCCAGGCACATGTCTTCATTTGCTCCTCACAGAGATGCCGAGGACAGAGGAGAAACATTCTTTTGTGATCTGTGGCTGCTTCTCAAAGGCTGTCCTCTGGGGTGCCAGGGCCAGGCAAGGCCCTTACTTGGGCAGAGGGGCCGCCTGGAGCTCTGCACACATACCCAGGCAGTCGCTGCTCTGCAAACCCTGTTGGCTCCCACTGCTTTCTCAGCCCCAAATTTCTTTCTTTTCTTTTCCTTTTTTTTTTTTTTTTTTGGCATCACTGCCCTGGTGGGAGTAGGAAGCCCAGCCTTGCTCCTGGAGAGTTGCTGCTGGATTTGAGCCGCTATGGGTTGCAGTACCATACACAACCACGATATCACTCAGCACTCAGCCCCAGCTTTCTCAATCTACAAAGAAAAGGGTCAAAGAAGTAGCTGCTCTAAGCATTCTAGAACTCGCCCTCGATGAGAAGTCTTTTACCATCCCTTACTGCGTTCTACAGTTCTTGGGTGGAGGTGATTTTTCTGTGTGTTCATCTTCTACAAAGCATGGTTTTCCAAGTGAACAGGAGGAAAGGCTTGACCTTTCACTTCTGACCAAACACCATCTCCGGGCATTTCCTGTGACATTTCGGGGGTGGGAATAGAATTTGGGGCAACTCTCAGATCTCTGGCAGAACAGTGGCAATGAGGTCTACCATTCCGACTACCAGAAAGAGTAACTAACTCATTGGTAGTGTCATTCAATTGCTATTAAGCTGTGTGCTAGACACACTGAGTGTGGGGGGGTGGGATGGGGTGGGGGGGTGTCTACATGAGATTTCTATGTAGCACACAGACAGAAAAGCAGAAGTGCTTCTGTGCTTAGCACATTAGCACCAAGGGCCAGGGACCAGACCCTGGCATTCAGAGGGGCTTGTTAAGATTTGGTGGAGTAAAGAGATTAAAATAGAGAGTAGGCTGTGCCCTCTTAAGAGGCCGAGGAGGAAAGAAATCTTCAGAGTGCGGAGGACTCCGTCATGGAAAAACGTGCCCGTGTGAATAGCGCCACGTGCGGGTCTAATGTGACTTTTAATGTCCCGTCTCAATCCCTCCCTTCTCTGACAAATTGCACCAGAGACATCTCTGGCTCTCCCTCCCCCCTCCCTCCCCATAAAGTCCTGAAGAAAGGAACTTTTTGAGGATGGGTGCTTTGTACCACATCTCAGAAGTCAACGTTAGGATAATTGCAGCGGAAGCAGCTTTTAATCAACTGACAGACAGCTTTAGGAAAATTAATGAGGACAAAAATCTTAGGAAGGAGTAAATCGTTTCTGACAACAAAGCTGTCTCTCTTTTACCCCAAACTCCCCTTGAAGAAACAGTACCCTTCCTGGATACAAAAATAACATACCTTTATTTCTGGTATTTGCCGCCCCCAAGGCCAGACAAGATTAAGAGGAGGCTTAGTTCCCTGAAGATTGCTGGAGAACATTCAGGATTGAACCAGAGTTCCAGGTCACTTTTGAAAACGAAGCTTTCAGAAGCGAGGGCAGCTAGATGACTGGGCTGGCAATGCAGAACCAGGAGGGTGATTACCTGTTTAAGAATGGACTTAGGGCTGAGCCCTGGTGGCGTAAGTGGTTGAGTGCTGAACTGCAGCCCGTGGGCTTGGCGGTTCAAATCCAGCGGCAGCTGGGTAGCACCCACGACCACCAGAGGCAGTGATGCCCACAAAAACCAAAAAAAAAGAATGGACTTAAGGGTCCGCCCAGGGAGCCTGCCCCAGTGCAATGACTTCTAGACAAGGGTCCGTGCGTGCGTGCGTGCGGCAGGGCAGAGCCGGGCACCCGTCCGGACCCGAGAGGGAAGCTCCTGCTGAGGTGATGACTAATGTGAGCACTCTGGGCACCTAGGCTTTTTTTTTTTTTTTTTGGGGGGGGGGGGGGGGGGGGGAGCATCACTGCTCTCGGCGGTGGGAGTAGGAGGCCCAGCCCCACTGCTGGAATTGAACCTCTCTGTCCCAGTGGGCTGTAGTCCCGCGCACAACCACCGGGGCTCAGCCCTAGGCTTTTCTTTAGTCTGTTTTTAATCAGTCACGGACACTTGGAGAGGGCTGTAAAATGGTATGGATGTCAGCACACCTATTGCTTCCTCAGAGCCAGGGTGACACTAAGACGCCCATCGATGTCCCAGGGAAGGGCTGCGGGGAGCTGGATGACAAACAGAAGCTCAAGAACAAGGCCTGAAGGAAAAGACCAGGGCCCTGGTGCCTCCTCCTGAGGGCCAAGCAGTTTGTTCCTAACAGGTACGCATGCAGGCATGGCCCCCAGGAGGGAGCCTGAGTAGAGTCCACCGTGGGAAGAGAAGACTCTAAGGAGAACAACCAAAAAGGGCTCGTAACATTTCCCGGGGCCTCAAGGTGGCATCAAGCACCATCCAGCAAAGCTTGGGCATGAGGCAACACCCATTTCCCAACTCTCTGACAGTACTCATTCAAGTGACCAGGTCAGGTCTCGGCCAGTAAGCAACAGGGTGGGAGGGAGCTCTAATCACCCACCCCCACCCCCATCCAGCGAGCGCCTGGAGCTTAAGCTGCAGCCCCCCCTTGAAACATGGGTAGGTGACTTGATTCAGCAGGGTGCCGGACTGAGGATTCATCTTTCTACTGCGTTCTTCTGTGCCCTGACAGGTCATGGCTCTGTTGAAACAAACACAAAACCAAACCAACGTCCCTGCTGCCTGGGTCTCATTGAGGAGTATGTTTTGAGAGCTAGGACTGGCCGCCCCCAGCCTACCGCTCCTCCAGTGAGAAAGCTTACACAGTGCAGTCCACCACAGGGCAGCGGTCCCA
This sequence comes from Nesogale talazaci, assembly GCA_004026705.1. NCBI lineage: Eukaryota > Metazoa > Chordata > Mammalia > Afrosoricida > Tenrecidae > Nesogale > Nesogale talazaci. The sequence goes on along the minus strand of PVJH01024175.1, from coordinate 18,268 downwards.
GGCTTTCCCGGTCCAGACCAATGGTCGGTTTGGCTAACCCTCGCTCAGCTCAGCCTTGAATACAGTCTGACCACACTGCTGGAGAAAAGGCTCTCATTGAACCTGCCCCAGGAGCATGTGAGGCAGGGATGCAAAACGGCTCTCCATCCTGTCCTAGGGGGCTGAGGGCCACGGGCCAGCCAAGGCATCCCCCCCCCACGCCCACCTGCCCCAGCATACGGTGGTGCCCTTGTCCAACATAAAATGGGCAGAGAGAAATGCCAACCATGTTTCCAGACTCGGAGAGCCGCAGGACCTCCGCGTCGAGGTTCCTTTGCCGTTGTCAAGCCCCTCACCTGCTCCCGGGCCCACCTGCAAGGCCGGTCCCTGTGCATGGGAGAAAACATACGGACACGCTGTGTCGACAGCGAGCGTCACCCTGTGCTCTGGTTTTCTAGTTCGGAAAGCCCTGCAGCACCAGGCAGCCTCTGCCCCCTGTTCGCTGACTCGACTAAATGCAGAGGCTGGGACGATGACGGCTTCTGCTTTCATTAGTACATCGGCATTCTTGTTGGTACGTTTTCACTTGGTTACAGCCAAAGATATTACAGTGTGCAAGTTGCGACTATTCTAGAAATTAATTGCGGTTTTCTGTTACAATATTGTGCCTTGCTCCAATTAGAAAACGAAGCAGAGAGGGAACACTGGAAGTTGAATGTTTTGAGAAGTCAGCAAAAACTTTGGGCTCAGCGGTCTCTAAAAGCCTAAGCTAAAAAACAAAACAAAACATTTACAGAAAGCAAGCCCTCCCTGGCTCAAGTATAGGGGAGGCAGAGGGAGCGAAAATAAGACTCTGAGTCATAGCAAATAGCACCCCGAGGCTGCGACCGTCTAGAATGGGCAGAGGGGAGGGGAAGAGCAAACTATGTGCCCACCCGGTTCTTCTGGCTTGCCCACCACTCACAGGAAGTGGGATGGCCACAGCGGGCCTCAGGAGCAGAGCAGGGCAAGTCAAAAGGCCCCTGAGTCTAGAAACAAGGACATGGATGACTCAGCGAGAGGAAGACAAGCCGTCACCACTTTCAGGGAGAAACCTGGAGAGCAGCACCGACCGGCCTGGAAAAGATGGGCGGTGAAGTTCAGCCCACGAGGAGTCTGGTGGGAAAGAGCACGGAGAAAGTCCCTGTTGTTGGTGGGTATCACTGAGTGGACCAGCCCACCAGGTGGGGGAGCAGAACTGGCCCCGCGGTGTCCCCACGCTGTGATCTCCATGGTCAACCGGGTCTTTCTCTCGCAGACACTGAGCCCACAACAGACGCAGCAGAGAATCAGGCACAACCCAGCCGAGGCTGAGGGCAGGGACATAAAACAACGGACACTCATGAAGAACAGCTGCTTTCAACGTCAAGGGTGCATCAGAATCATCTGACAAGCTCATTTCTAAAATACAAATCCGGCACATGGCTCCCTACAGTTCCATTTCTGTGGGACTCTTGGGACCAAAGTAGCTCCGGTATTTCAACAAGGACGAAACGTGTGCCGGGGGACCAAGGACCATGGCTCTAAAAGCACTGATCCAGAAGGGCAGGGCAGGGAGCAATTCCTCTAGAGAAGACTTCTCATAAGCAACTGTGCAAAGAGCTCTATCTTGGGGAGAGATGCCACTTCAAGGGGATGGAAACAGGAAAGAGCAATGCCCTAATGGATGTTGTCTGAGGAATACCTGTTGGCCCAGACAGTTCCCCTTCCTGATGATGACAGTACATACCAAGAGGTAACACACAGGGAAGGAGATTCTAGATAGAGAAGATCTGGGATACCCCCACTGCTCACAAAGCATTCCTGTAAGGACCTCATCTGTCTACCTGTGGGAAGAGAGATGCCCTACTGTCCCTTTACACTCTCACTCCCGGGTCTCAGAAAAAAAACAGGTACTTCTTGCCTTTAATGGAGGAGCAGTGGAGCTATCCAAAGACGCCGGTGCCTTCCCAACCCCCCAGGGAGTGGATGCGGGGTCATTGGCTGAATGCTTGATGCCATCAGATGTGAAGGGCAGCCAAAACCTGGAAACCTTTCTCAGTGTCGGGAGCTGCTCAGGCAGACACTTGAGAGGCCTTGATCCTGCCTTTTGGGTGGTAAGAGGTAAGTCTTTCCAAAGAGAAGCGTTCTGGTTACTTGGGCGTCTTCTTGTAAGTAGCAGATGGTACCAATTGAGAATCAAAAAAGCCTCCCTGGGAGGTCTGCGAAATAGCTCTTGTCAGGAGGCTCGAGGCAGCTGGCTGGTGCGCTGAGCTCCTCGCAGGGCCGCAGCACAGTAATTGGATTAGCACAGCTCCTCGGCAGCCTTCTCCCACCGCAGGCCCTTCCTGGGCTGCCGGTCCCTATGTGACAACAGACCCCACCATCCTGGCTTCCGGCTACTTATGGAAGAGAGGAACCATGCGAGGCGGGAGAACTGGCCGGCCAAGCCCAGAAGTTGGGCAGAGCACTGGTTTCCCGGCAGGCTGACTTTGCCGGTTAGTGTTTCGGCCAGCAGATCCTGACTCTTAAGGAACGATGATCAACAATCAGTCCACAACGAGGCAGGGGCAGTAGAAGAACATCTGTGGGCACTCAGGTTTTGAGGTGGAACAAAGCAGACCCCAGGCACTTTCACCACCTGAGTCTGCCCAAGAAGCAAAAGAAGATGATTTAAACAAAAACTCAACCCTCATCTGTACAGACCCAGGTGAGAAAAACTGGCCCAATGAACTAAGTCTTTGCCCAGCCAACCATTTCCAGAGAGCCATGAAACTCAGGAATCAGCCTTTTCCCCGTCATTACAAGGTCAAGAGTTGAGAAGGCCTTCTTTCTGCCCTTTCAGAGGCTTGGTGAGACGTGTGCGTCATTCGCCCCCAGCCCTTGCTTCTGCACATTTCCACCCAGAAGTGATAAGGAGGACGCTCTCCTAGAGGTTTTCATGTGTCCAGTTTGTGGTCGATGTCAGGTCCCCTGTTCCATGGGGTCTGCTCTCCAGGAGCTCACGATCCAGGACAGGAGGCTGGCCCGGGAACACATGCCGCTGCCATGAGGGTGGGAAGGAAGGAGGGAGGGAGGGAGGGGTGCTAAGCCTTAGCACGTACAGGCACAGTGGTAGCACACGGCGGGAGTCGCCAACTCGGGGAAGGAAGGTTTCACAGAAGGGGAAGCACTTGACAGGCAGTTAGGGACGGAGGAGGGGAGGGCATTCCAGGTAAGGGCACAAGGCATCAAAGAGCCTTGTCAAATTCAGGGAGCTTGGAGAATGGCTGGGGAAGAGCTTGGGGAGAGGGTACCTGCAGGAAACAGTAGGGAGAACTCGCAGGAGAGAGAAGAGGCGACGTCACTAGGCCACCCACTTCCTATCACTTTGCACATACTGGAGCTAGCACTAGATTCCTCTCTGCAACAATTCCTCCCCAGTGCCAGGCAGCCAACAAGCATCTACATGCATGGCACTGAATGAGGGACCCCGGGGAACGTGCCACTCCAGAGTTCACATGGAGCCTGAGTGAGTGGATCAACCATATATGAGACACGGCTAAGGAAAACATAAGGGAACACACAGACAAGTGCACGAAACTATAAATGGCAGAGACTATACAGAGTGCTAAGGGAATTCACAGGATCTTAGCTTGAGACACAGCTTAAATACCATCTAATTAGAGACTGTTCCAATACTCAACTCCCCCTTGACAAAAGCCTGGCCAAATGAGCCCCCGTGAGACGTGGAAAGCTCCGTCGGGCATTCGCCTCCAACCAAGTCAGAGACTGCCAATTGCACGGAGCCCAGAAGGCTGGCAACACAGAGGCCGGCCTGAGACGGAGAGGAGTCTAAGCAGGACAGTGATCTGCAGAGCAGTGGCCCAAAGGCGTTGTCTTCCATCATGATTGCAACCCACCAAAAAAGGCCCCAAACTTTTCCTGGTATACGCACCATTAATTTTTCTAGCTGGACCACCGCCCCTCAAAAACTAAACAAACAAATAAATAAATAAAAGCAAGGCTGTGTGGGGGTGGGGGGAGGGGAGGAAGACACATTCAGTAACCCTAACTATCTCCTCCTGGGCTCCTTTATGAACCTCTAGAAAACAGGTTTCATGCTGAGGGAAGTCTGTTCACAAAGTCTGCTGTGAGACAAGTCTGTACCATCTTGAAGAACCTGCTGGTCCCAGGTGGGCTGGGCCCATCCTCCTTCCTCTGGTCCTGGCGAAGGGACCACGCATTGCCCTTCATTACCCTGCCCAGCTTGGGCAGGCCCAGTGCAGAGGCACACAGGGCACTCACCCTCATGGAGGTCTCACCGCCGTGGGCCTGCTGCAGCCTGAAGACCTGGGCGACCATGTGCTCCGTGGAGGGGTGCAGCAGGATCCGTCTTGAGGCCAAGCCCACCATGACATACCGGCCCATTGGGGACAGGCTCACTGAAATGGCATTGGGGCCTGCGGGTAACAGGAGAGAGAGACATTACCTACCATTCCTGTCGTTTCCAGCAAACACCTTTCATTCTTAGTCTTGTCTCTTTGACTCCAATTTTACATCTTCTGTCATCCTGGGATTATCTCAGAGAGAAGCCTAAAGCCCTGGGTACAGTGTTTGACCTAACTACTGTACTTAATAGATACTATCCATTGTTACCATCAAACCACAACACAATAAAACAGTCAACCACATAAAAACTATTGGAATTCTACCGTCAATGTTCTCCTACAGAAACACTGTAAGGGCCAAACGATATGCTAGCATATGACAGTACCACCACTTAAATTTATTGTTTTTTTGGGGGGGAGGCATCACTGCTCTCCGGTGGTGGGAGTAGGAGGCCCAGCCCCATTGCTGGAATGAACCTCCGTCCCAGTGGGCCGCAGTCCTGCGCACAACCACGACGCCACCGGGGCTCAGCCCCCACCACTTAAATTTAAGCAAATCTTTACAACCTTAAAGTTCTCCTTGTTATAATACTATTGTGAACATTCTTGCACATCAATATTCATTTTGTTTTCTGATTACTGCCATCTTAGGAGTGAGACGGCTGGAGCAAAGTGTGCACATGTTGAGGGCTTTTAATTCACAATGCCAGGCTACCTCCCAGTGTCTGAGTGCCCGTTTCCTCCCTTCCTCCTGGCCATCACACTGGAGGGAGCTGGTGATGCGACTGTGGCAGGAAGAACCCTAGACAAAGATCCCGCCTGCGTCAGGTCTGGCGTGGCAGTGCCCAGGGCATGGCACTGGGTGGGAGTCCAATCCCTTACCAAATCGCTTGGTGTAGAGCATTTCACCCAGGTTGTGGGGAGCCAGGGAGTAGACTGCCAGGATGCCTTCATCAGGAAAGCCCCTCTGGCTGCTAGGGATGAAAGCTGCCAGCAGCTGGCCGTCGGCGGAAATGTCGCAGCTGGCGTCATTGTAGATCTTGCAGTTCTGCACCAGCACGTTCACGGAGGCTGCATTGGACAGAGAAAGAAAAGGATAGAAGAGCCTGCAGTTGATAGTATGAAACATTCTGGGGCCTCCCCCCTAAGGGCCTGAACCTTTCCTCAGAAGGATGCTGAAGGCTATTTTGTCAGTCAAAGTAGAACATGGAGCTAGAAACACGGAGGAGAAAAACATGTCCCTGGTACCACATCCACAGGGACAGGCAACACAAGGACAAGCACAAGCACCCACTGAGTCTGAGGATCACGCTCTGGAAACGCCATCTGAGAGACTCAACACGGAGAAAGTCCTTAAAAATTGTTCCCAGACAGTCACTCAACAGATGCAATTGCCCACAAGATGGAGACCCAGTTGAGGGCAGGGCAGGCCCATTGACTGGCAGAGAAAGGCAATACAGGTGGAGCTGCCTCGATGCAGGCGGTCTCCTAAACCCCCGCCACGTGACCTTGCAGAGGACGTCATTTCACAGATGTGTGTTCTGCTTTCACGCTGAAGAGAACCTGAAATGTAAAGACCTCACTCATTGGAACAATTCCTTGTAACCCCGATCCCCACTCCGCAGGGAGTCAAAGCCCAGCCCTGGCTGGACAGCTGAGAACTTCACGTGCTCTAGGCTCTAGAACTTCTCACTGTGCTCTAGGCTCTGTCCAGTCCATAAACCAATTTCCCTTGGCAGTTCCAATCTGCACTCTGCAGTTCCTGGGAAAGAAGCCCAGGGTCAGGGAGGCAGCGCCAGCCGGGCCTGCATTTCTATTTGATGTCCTTGCCGAGGCCCCTCATAAAGGTGCCTGTCAGGAGGAAGCGGTTTACTCTGAAACATGAACCCGGACCAGTAGTGCTCACATCAGGGGCAGGCACACTCAAAAGGATGCAGCATGGAGCTTCATATGCGCATGCACGGAGATGGGTGACTCTCTCCCCGCTCACTGCAGGTGATGACTTAGGTTGATACTGCCAGGATTATTATGGGTAAAAAAGAATTTTTTTTTTAAAGCCAAATTCAACCGTCAAGAGATCTAGTCCAGTAAACTCAGACAGGATTCCGGAAGTCAAGGGTAAGCGTCCCACAAAAATGACCCAAGACAGGAAAACAAAGGATCATTTTGGAGGGAGGCTTACGCTGCGAGGGAGCCAGTGCAATGATCAAACTTGATGATCTCTTCCCCGCGTGGTGCTATGAAGCTTAAGGACGAGAGCAGACCCAAGAAGCCCCCGGCACACACCGACGAGGCTGTTGAGGCAGCCCTGGAGGGCAGGTCCCTACAGCACCATCACGCATACACCCGAGGAGGGACCACAAAGAGGGCTCTGTTTGCTAACTCATAAAATAATGACAGCCAAATACTCGCTGCTATCACCATTAGGCCTCTGTACTGCTCAACTTCCAAGCCGCCATCTGTTCTCGCTGGTATGACTAGATTGATCCAGCGAGTGCAGGGACCGTCTGGTCCTTTCTCAGGGTCCTAGGCCTTTGCCAAAAACCCACCCAAACCCAGAAAATGCCACCATCTCCTCCTCTCTCCCTGGACTGACTCACTCCAGTGGGGGATATGGAACCAAGGGACCTGGGTGTGCGGACCAGCTTCAGGAGTGAGCCCATCTCGGCTTCTCCCTTCACAGTCGGCACTGTCCCTCAGAAAGATAGAAAGAGACGGATGGCCTGACTGTGAGCACCCAAGGAAGAGGATCGAGGAAGGAAGCACGGACATTAGGGGGACCTGACATCTAGGCTGGAAGAAGGTGGGATTCTGTGGACTCTGAGGCACCTTTGCTCGGTTGTCATTCTCTCTCCTTGTACTGTTTCAACCACAAGTGCTGGGCAGAGAGACCTAGCTTGTGGGTGTTAGCATGTCAACCAGCCAAGACCTCTCTGCAATGACCCTTAGATTCTACCAAGAGAGCCTTCAACTGCTTACTGCCATGCCCGTGTCTGAGGAGGAAGAGGGGGAGGTGATGGGGGAGGAAGGCTTTTCTTCTTCTGGAGAGTTTGGTGCTAACAAAACCTTACCATTAAGGAAAGGCTGACTTGAAGCAACTCTATGAGGGCGGAGAGGCACTGCCCACAGAGGGTCCGGGGCTGCAAACCCTCCTGACTCGGGCTGCTGCCTTAGCTGGTGGGTGCAACCTGCAGATCCAGCTGCTGCCAGGTAAGACCTTAACCACTGTCCCCCCACCAGGCCTCCGGGTTTGGCTCTATACCCCTAAAAACACTGGGGACAGAGACAACAAGCATTTTGCCTGCCTTTAGCCCAAACCTCTGGGTTTGTGTTTACTGTACATTACAAGATTCCACGTCAGGGGACACCTGCTCAAGTTCTATCCCCCACACCTCCACCCCAATTTCCCAGTAGTTCTGTTCCGTTTCACAACTGTTGCAGCTACTGATCATGGGCTCACTTCTGCCCGAATGAAGGGGTCATGGTCGACTAGAGTGAGCTGTAGCTATGTTCCACGGAGCTCTGGACCGCAGGCTGACAATTTCACTGTCATTTCACTGTTGGAATTTACGTCAAAAGGCTGACATCCTGAGGCGTCAGTGGCTTCTGGGAGCGAGTCTGTGGCGCTCTGTGACTTGTCTTCCCACTCCATTGGATGCCGCAATAATGTAAGCCGAGAACATGGTAAAATGAGAGAGCCTGTGAAGACCCGAGGGGCCCTGCGCGTCCCACCAGAGATCTCCGTTCTCACTGCTCCAGGGCTCCCTCACCACAGTGCGGCCCAAACTGCATCAGAATCACCAAGCCGGCTAGGAAGACACAAATGGCCGGACCGAAGCATCTATGCTTGGATCATGTTCCAAGCCTTACCCAAAGAATGCATCATTGCCAAAGGGGTCTCAACTGTCAAGCTGGGACTCCAGCAATCTTCCTCTCCCTCAAAGTCCAAGCACATACGGGCAAGGAAGAAGGAACAGTTAGCTGGGATGAAATGAAAATGAAAGCTATTAAAGACAAGTTTTCTGAATCCAAACAGCTCTGAGCTTCAAAGGGGCAGTTCAAGGGGGAGGGAAAAAATGCAGGAGACAGCAGGAAGCCATGTTCCAGACTCCGCAATGTAATCTCCTCCTAATTAGAAATAATTTCCAAGTGCAAATGCCCTCGCAGGGAAGGGGAGGGTTTAGAAATACTGATGCTGGAGAAACAGATGGCTCTGCCTTCCTATCAGCTCCATAAATTATAAACAAACACCTTGTGCAAAGATCGATGGCAGCCTGTTGCTGGCTGGCCAGCTGAGGCCCTGGGAGTGATTAGCGGTGGCAGTGCTTCTGCAAATGCATTAGATACAGACCTGGAAAAGCCCAACGGGTGCAGGTCAGCAGGACCGTTTCCTCTGGGCCAGCTCTGAGCCCCTCAGATTTCAGACTGTGGCCTCTAGCAGACTGGCCAGAGGACAGGGGGGAGGGGGGACACGCCCACCTCCACCCCACCTCACTGGTGTCTTAAGGGCTTTTCTGCAGGTCCACTGCTGGCCACTCTTTTGCGAGTTTGCACTTCAAAACCTCAGAGAATCGAAGCCAAGGAGCTACTTTGTTCATGAAAAGAGTCTCTAAATAAACTCTGCACGAGGTTTTATTCACGTGCTGATAAACTCGTGACAGTCACTGAATTCATTAACCCTGCACTCACAGTGAGAGAAGAAAGTGGAGAGCTTTGCAGCAGAGTTGGGAGGCCGAGGTCCACGAGGAAGGCCCGGACCGGAATCCTGCATCACAACTGGGGCCGTCTCACTCTGCTGCCCCGAGGCAAAGCTGCCCCTCTGAGTTCCCGAGACCGTGCCTGTCTACAGGAGTAGAGAGCCTTGTCTTTTCTTCCAAAGAGCGGCTGGTGGAGTGAACCACAACACAACAAAGTAGCACCTTAAAAATGGTGACGTGAAAAACCACGTAAGCAGGTGCTATTCAAACAGGCCTGGGATCACAGCTCACTAAGCGCTGTCGGGAACCCCGAGTAAAAGGGCCCTGAGCGTCAGAGCGGTGGTGCTCCACCCTCCTGGTGCTGCCACCTTTCATACAGTTCCTTATCTCATGCTGACCCCCAACCATAATGTTATTTTCGTTGCGACTTCATAACTGTAAATTTGCTACTGTTATGAATCTGATGACCCCTGTGGAAAGGTCATTCTACTGCCCCCAAAGGGGCGGGGGGGACGACCCCCAGGTTGAGAACCGTTGTTGTAGAAGAACAAAGAACTAATGACAGACAGAAAAGGAAGGCTATGGTCAGGGGCAATGCAGAACCAAGAAAGCTTTAGAAGTCAATCTCTGTATCATGGGTGGTCTTTCTATCATGGAACATAATCTCCAGCCAGGCAGGGGACATGCATAAAGAGGGCTCAGAACCCACCAGAGAAGGCAACCCTCCCTGAAGTACCCCCCGCCTGCCGAGTGGGAAAATATGTATAAGCAGTCCACATTTGTAGAAACAGAAAATATAAGGCGGGTTCGAAAAGTTTGCAGAAACTTTTCCTTCTCTTTGAACTCTATTTTTCCACGACCTTTCTGAAATCCCTAGTATGGACACATAGAATGAGACCTGGTCCTGTGTCTTAAGAATTTGTAAACTAAGTTAGAATAGGTGCATAGGTCCTTAGTTAGCCTACTTTGATGGACAGGAACTTGGTGTTGCAACACTTAGAGCTTGACAATTAACCACAGGGGTGGTGGTTTGAGCCCAGCTCTACTCTGAGGAGACAGGGAGGATGTCAACCCCAACCCACAGTGACCCTACAGGAATCCTGAAGCTGTCAGTCTTTGCAGTCTCATCTTTCTGCAGAGGGTTTGAACTGCTGGCCCTGTGGTGCCATACGATGGCAACAGGGTCATCGGGGCTCCATTGCAGTGAACTGCATGGAAGGGCAAGTGGGAGCTGCCTGGGAAGTTCCATGTCACTAAGTTTGGGACCCAGAACTGCCTATACCTTGGGGTACTGGAAATGTGAGAGGTGACTTGAAGAGTGTGACGAGTCTCAAGAAACCACGATGCAATCTCCAAGAACGACAGATGACCAGGGCACTCACTGATCATGAATGATAGCAAGTGCTCCATGAACCCATTCAGTCTGCACAATAGTTCTGGGAGATGAGAAGGCTATCATGTCTATTTTATAAACAGGGAAACTAAGGGGCAGCAAGATTAAATAACCAACACCACACTGCTAGAAGGTGGCCATGCTGGAATTTGAAGCTGGACAGGGAAGCTCCAGAGATTATGTACCTATGCATCATAGGACTATTACCCAATATGACTACCAAAGAAAAATGGGGGCATTACATGCAGACCTTTACAGAATGTTAAGTACCAGGAATTTAATTACTACTTACTGCTTCAAAGTTTGAAATTATGAATCTGAGCATAACATGGATAGCTAAACGCTGAGATTTTATTAAAGAGCATGGATCAATCTCACTTATGAAAATCAATTAAAAAATTATTAGCAAGCAAAGTTGAGAACTGACCACTACAGGAACATATGGGTAAATCGAAAAGTATCACCATTAGGGGTGTGTCTATTCGCGTTCATACTGACACCAGTGTGCCCAGCAGAGCGTGTGTAGGTAGGCCCCCGGGCCAGTGGCTGGATGCCCGCCAGTTCTTTCAGCAGCACATCTGTCTCTGGTCCCATTAGGGTCCCATCAGACACACACAAATGGAGAAAGATTTTGAAGTCTTCTGAGGTTAAGGCTAATATAAAATCACTCAAGTTACAGGAAAGTTTCTCAACCCCATCTCCGCCTCCCCCCTCCGCCCCCCCAGTTCTTAAGATGAACAAGTGTTTTAAGAAAGGTCATGAAGACTTCAACGAGGCATTCAAGCCAGAGAAGCCTACATTAGAAGACTATAGTGACTGTGTGGGGAATGGCAAAGGCATCATCTTGGTAGAGTTCCTGAAAATTGCTCTAGTAAGGAAAGGTCAGGAGAGTTGCTCCGAAGATGTGCTGTCCATCATGACAATGCACCTGCTCCGCCTGCGACAGCAGCAAGGTCTGTCCTATGAGAACTGCGTTGGGAAACCTCACCCACCCACCCTACAGTCCTGGATCTTGACCCTTCAGTCTTGTTTTTGTTCCCCTACACTCCCACACTACTGACATGAAACACAGCATTAGCCCCTGGAGGTGGCAGAGCTGCCATTGTGAGGGGGCGTGCCTCAAAGAGCTGAGCTCTTGAGGGAAGCGTTAGAGAGATGGAAGCACCACTTCAGACACGTACAGAGCAAGATGGACGGCAGGGCAAGAGACAAGAGGGTCACAGTTTAAGATCTTTGCTTCATGAAAGTTCCTGGGATTCTGTAGCAATAGTTTTTGACTTAGCCTGCTACAGCATGACCAGATGGGATTTTTAAAAATATCAAAATACTCTTTTTTTAATCTACCAGATTTGCAAGTATTCCCAAATTTGATGACTTATAAAGAAACATAAGATTGAGTTCAATATTATAAAATCTATTAATATAACTCATATTATTAAATCTGAGAGAAAAAACATGATCATCTTCATAGATGTGGAAAAGAGTCCACCAAATTCAGTATCTGTTCTTGATAACAGCACTCAATAAACTGGATATCTCTTTAAAGTGATAACCTACTTCAAGCTCAACCCGAAAGCCTGTAATATCGCTTACTGGGAAAAAGCTGGATATTTTCCCACTAAAGTTAGGAACATGAAAATGCGCACTAAAAGCATACTGCTTACCACTGTTCTGATGATACCAGTCTAATTTAGACAAAAGAGAGAAGTCACAGATGTAAAACTTGAAATGCATAACAGAAATTATCACCATTTCCACATGAGGGCTTAAAGGAAGTTTAGGAAATATATATTAACCACAATTAGTAAACAAATTCAGTAAGAGTTAAACAACCCAAAACCAAAAAAATCAAGAAATGTGTACAACAGGACACAATGAAATCAGGAAAAAGAACATCATGCCATTTTTGTAGAGAAAATGTAAATACACTGAGTCTCCTTAGCTTATCTATGTAATGTGACTGAACTAGATATACTAACAGGATTTCCCCGCCCCCCCCGCCCCCCCCCCCAGGAATAGAGAATAGAATGATTCCAGCACCACGGAGCAAAGGCTGGGCCTCCTACCCCCCCACCAGAGGGCAGTGATGCCCCAAAAAATAAATAGATGAGGACACGAGATTTGACCCAGAATGCTAAAACACAAATTAAGACCACGGGGGTCTACTCTACACCATCAGACTATCCGATGATGGAACAACAGTCAGGGGGTGTGTCTGCATGTGGCTGTTTGCTGCCTTCCAGTCCATTCTGACTCTTAGCAGCCCCCAGGACAAGGCAGACCTGTCCTCTATCTTGGGGAAGCAGAATGGCAGAGCGGCCTTCCCTGGCAAAGAGCCGCCAGGAGGTTGGAATTCTGATTTGTGGGGGGATGGGGGGGTGCATCACTGGGAATTCTGACTTTTAGCTCACTAGGTGAATGCTTCAGCACTGGACCACATGCCTCCTTAGAGCCTGATCCTGGCCAATGGTTCGAAGTCACCCAGAGGCACCTTGGAAGCCAGCCTTGGTGACTTGCCTCCACGACATGGAAACCTGAGGGGAGCCTGGCACGCAAACTCCACGTCCCAGTGTGACATTATAGCCCTGGGGTTTCCCTGAGCCCGACTCTACTATTAACATTATCTAAATGGACACAGAAAATTAATAATACAGTAGCAGCAATGCCATAAATCAATGAGGAACAAATACATTATTCTTTGGAAATAAGTCTGGACGATGAGCAGCCATTCGGGGTGGGGGGGGGGGCAGTGCTCTATTTGCAAATGAGATCACTTTGCCTTGTGCACCAGAGATTTAAATGTAAAAAAGTCAAGCAGTACTAACTGTACTAAAAGATCTTCCTAACCATTGGGCCTCCACTCAAGTACTCCTCCCTCAATGCAAGGACACTTTGCTCTGTTAAACTGGCATTCCACGATGCTCACCTTCCCAACACGATCACTGAGGACAAAGCAGGTGCGTAAGCAAACGTGGTGAGGAAAGCGGAGGGTGCCCTGCTATCAAAAGATAGAGCATCTGGGGTCTTCAAGGCTTGAAGATAAATAAGCAGCCATCGAGTTGAGAAGCAATAAAGCCCACATGGAAGAAGCACATCAGCTTGTGTGCTCACGAGGTGTTGATAGGATCAGGTAACAGGCATCAGAGGACAAAATATCATATGATTGTGAATGAGGGGGAGGGTAGAGAGGGGGCCCAAAGCCCTTCTGTAGGCAAATGAACATCCCCTGACAAAAGGGTCTCGGGGAGGAGTCCAGTCCTTCAGGGTGCAGTGTAAGCAACAATGAAGCATACAACTTTTCTCTAGTTCTTAAATGTTTCAACCCTCTCCCATTATATTCCCAATTCTACCTTACAAATCCGGCTAGACCAGTGTATGCACTCTGGTACAGACAGGAACTGGAAACACAGGGAATCCAGGGCAGATAAACCCCTAAGGGCCAGTGGTGAGAGTGGCGATACTGGGAGGGTGAAGGGTAGGTGAGGTAGAAAGGGGGAGCGGATAACAGAAAAGTGGGTGAAGGAAGACCGGACAGTGTAAGACATGACAAAATAATAATAATTTATAAGTTATCAAGATTTCCTGATATCAGGGCTGAGCCCCGGTGGCGTAGTGGTTGTGCGCGGGACTGAGGCCCACTGGGATGGAGGTTTGATTCCAGCTCCATGGAGCAAAGGCTGGGCCTCCTACTCCCATCACTACCTGAGGGCAGTGATGTCCAAAAAACAAACAAACAAACAAACAAACAAACAAAAGAGCTCCTGATAGAGGGGAGCGAGGAAGGAGAGTAAAAATGAGCTGATATCAAGGGCTCAAGTAGAAAGCAAATGTTTTGAGAATGATAATGGCAACAGATGTACAAATGTGTCTGATACAATGGATATATGTATGGATTGTGATAAGCATTGTAAAAGCCCCCAATAAAATGGTTTAAAGAACAACAACAACAAAAGATTTTCAGCAAGGCTGGGCTTCCTATTCCCACCAGGACAGTTGATGCCTAGCCCCCCACCCCCCCACCAAAAACAAAAAAAAAAAGATTTTTCCTAGCAATGACACCAAACCCAGGAACCATAAAAGGAACAATGGATAATTTTAACAACGTTTTTATCACAAAAATTGTGATAAAAATAACCTTTAGCCAAGTCACATGACAAATGAGAAATTCCTAATTAGAAGTTAGCTCTCTTGATTGATACAGTGCTTCTTCCGATTTGACTGGGAGAAGACCAGTCACACAAACTAGAAAAAGAGGCTCAGTGCAAGGAGAGGTCAGGAGGAGGCCACACCCATCAGTGGGGGAGCTCATTGGTGCTGTCAGAAATGCACCATGCCTTTTCGTCTCTCAGATTTGCAAACATCCCCACACTTGATAACGCATTCAGTCAGCAAGGGCGGAGGGAAGCCATGCTCTCAGAAATCACAGGTGGGCGGGAACTGGCATGACCCCTCGGAAGGCAACCGGGGCATCCATCAGCGTCAGGGAGCGCCGTGCACGCTCATTGCCCCCGCGGGGCCTCTCCAGGAGTACGTCTGCTTTGCTGGTTTGCTCGGTGGAAATTTACTGGGTTCGGTACAGTTTGCACGACCAAAGACTGAATCCTGTAAGAAGTGCTACATCAAAGACTGACAAAAAAATGGACGGTGCTGCCCCCAATAAAACGAGGTAAACAAACAAATGGTGCATTCAGCACCAAGCCGCCATACTAGGAGGCTACACAGAGGAATGAGTAAGTGTTTTGATGATTATTGAACACATTTAATAAATGAATGATCATTCTAACCTAAATTTAAAAAGTGAAGAAAGCAACAGGTAGGAGAGGATGCATAACATGCTACCATTTGGGTTTTAAAAAGGGTGGTGGTGGTGAAAACATCGATTTCTATCTGCTGGTATACACCTGCAATATTGTTGAACGCACAGAGCGCATGCCAACACTGGGAGGGGATTTTGGATACTAGGGAAGAGCAGCAGGTGGCTGGGGGATTGGAAGACTTTTCATTTAAAAAATTCTTTTCTACTTAAGACTTTTCAAACTGTAACATCTATTTCAAATTGTAGTAAAAGCGGCAAAGGAGGGCTGAGCCCCGGTGGCGTAAGTGGTTGAGTGCGGAACTGCAGCCCGCGGGCTTGGCGGTTCAAATCCAGTGGCGGCTGGGTAGCGCCCACGACCACCAGAGGCAGTGATGCCCACAAAAACAACAAAAACAAAACAAAAAAAGCGGCAAAGGAGACAAAATTAAGAAACCAGCAGTAGCTAAATAAATGTTGGTACCTAAGACCTGGTGCAGAAATCTTGAGGTGAACATAGTTGGGTTCCAATAGGAGAAGAGGTGAACTGCAGAGATCCCTAGCAGAGCTAAGGGACAGATTACTGGATGTGTGGCTTATATGCACTTGCAAAGAAATGGGGAACTTTGACTGAGGTTTTTCTAAAAATGGGATATAAAAATTAACCTCATTTCCCTGTCTCTCAAGGATTTTCAGATTTCATACAGGGAAATACCAGTCAGAAAATACCTTGATTTCTTTAAGGCATCTGACAAGCTCCTGTTGGCAAAGAAGAAAAAAGGGGAACTTGGCATGAGGCATCTAACCCAGGATGTTAGCTGATGGCCCACCATCAACACCGAGGAAGTTCCCAGTAGCCTACCATCGTGCTTGGTGCGAGAGCCTGACTGATTCACCAAAAGGAAGACAGAGGGGGCACACTTATCAAGTTCCCAGATGAAGGAAGACTCAGCGAGAATGACTGAGTCAAAGTTCCAAACACAATTAAGAGGCAGAGCCGGGCGCTGCAGATCCAGTCCACAGAAAATGGGAGAGAAACCAACAAAAATCTGCTCTGGTTCTTAGAAAACGAGACTCTCCATAAGCAATAACAGAATGGTGGCATGCTCGGAGGAGCTGTAGCTGAGTGCACACACAATAGTGCCATCAGAAAAGGCTGCACTATTACTGCCCAAAGCAACAGTCCTGTGCATTAAACAACTCGATCCAGAGCTTTCTACTCTGTTTGAATATCGAAAGGGAAAATGAACAGAAGGATTTGGAACCAAAGCAGACGCTATCTAATAAATTTGGATTGACAAGAAAAACTTAACAGTTTATCTTCAATAAATGGAGAGATATATATATGGAAGACTGTTGTTTGCAAAACAGAACCCTTGGGGGGGGGAGGGTAAAAATGAGGAGCTGATACCAAGGGCTCAAATAGAAAGCAAATGTTTTGATAATGATGATGGCAGCAAATGTACAAATGTGCTTGACAAAATGGATGTATGTATAGATTGTGATAAGAGTTGTACAGCCCCCAATAAAATGATTAAAAAACAAACACAAAACACTGAGTCCTGGTGGTGCTGTGGGATAAGCATTATCTTGTTAACCACAAGGTCAGCGGTTCAAGTCCACCAGCTGCTTCGAGGGAGAAAGATGAGGCTGTCTGCTCCTGTTACATTAGAAACCTTATATAATAGGGGTGTCAAACTGGCGGCCCACAGGCCGCATGGGGCCCCCAAGGTAATTTTTTGTGGCCCAAGGTGCTCTGAAATAAAATAGAAAAAAAAATGCTATGAAGAAAATAGTGCTTAGGGGAGATTGCAGCAATACCGTACACACAATTCCCTCGTCACATTTTACCTCAGAGCATCGTGGCCACAAAAAATTACCTTGGGGGGATGGGAGTGGAAAGATGGCTTCCCTAGCCTTACTCTCGGGCCTCGGAACCCGCACAGGAGCCCAAGATGCTCCTGTTCCTTTCTCTGCTGTCCCTTCCCTTCCCCAAAGTCCTCTGTACCTCAATAAAGCATATCTTTATGTTTCACAAAACGAAACAAAAAATTACTTCGGGGAGCCGCCAGTTTGACACCCATTATATAGAGCTGTGATGCACTGGAACTGACTGGATGGCAAGGGTTAAGGACTCACGTCATTTAGAAGAGTAATCACTAGACTTGTTTATGGGGCTTCCGAGGTGGGGCTTCTGGACCAATGGGAGGAAGAGACCAGGGTAACAGCGGCACAGTGTAAGAAAGGGTTTAACAGGGACTCAGTAGTGATGGGTTAGGCCCTCAGGACAGAGGGTGTGGACTTCTCAGGCATATTCTAGCAGAAGCTGAACTGTCACATCTTAAGGATGTATGAGGAAGGGCCTTAACTAGAAAGGGGAGTGGAATGTCTAAAATGTGATTCCAAATGAACAGCTGGGACATGGGATTGCACAGTTCCCTAGAAGCAAGGAAATTGGACTGTTAGACATGTTTGTAAATCCCATATCAATCATGCCATTCACTCTGCTCCGTTCAGATCTGAATTAATAAATGACTTTAACGTCGCCTTAATCATTCCTCATGGGGCACCAGGTCTGGCTCTCGCTCCCACACTCCCTTTTCTTTGCGTTCTCTCAGCTCCACTCAAGCTACCAGACTTGAGCCTGAGAACGAGTCTGCCAATTCCTTCGGGCAGAGAGGACCTGCTCAGCTTTGTGTTCGCTTTAGTGCCCAACCCGCGCTCACTGCTCAGGGTGGGTGCTTGATGCATGCTTGCCAAAGTGCTGCACAGAGACAGGGAGGAGAACACAGTAGACATGGCACAAGGAAATGGGAAAAACTCAGGGTGACATTGAGTTCCTGAGGTCCTGGCTTGCCAATAAAAGGCAGCCCCCTTCTGTTCTCAAGGTCCCAGGGCTTACCATTACTGATTTCTGGGAGGTCAAACTTAGTGAAGTCCCACCACTGGAGCCGGTAGGTCGTATTGGCGATGTTACTGGCCACAGCAGACTGCCCATCACCAATCACGGCACCTGGGG
>PVJH01024174.1:0-33531 GCA_004026705.1 Nesogale talazaci | reverse complement strand
TGCATCTTTTGCAAGAAGTAAGCCTCCTCATTCTCCCTCAGAGCGTCTAAGAAGTTTGATCCAACAAGGTTGTGATTAGCAGCCCATTACCACAGTGCTACCAGAGATATTATATTCTTTAGACTAGTTCTATCCCTTGCACCCTTGACCGGTAAGTCAAGCAGCTCTTCCAGACTGTAGGCGTCTTTTCAGGTCAAGGATTGAATCTTACTGGCACAAATGCAATGCTTAGCATGTAGCAAGCATTCCATAAATGTTTGCTGAATGAGTTAGTAAGTGAATGAGCAAGTGAATCATCAGACATCTGTAAGCTGTTGGATATTTAGGACTGACTGAATCAAAGGTTAATCTAATGACAAAACATCTACATTTAATTACTGAATTTTCATTGACAAAGGATGTGAGTAGAATGAGAAATGGACAAAGAAAAAGAAATTATAAGAGGATGCTATAAATGGCATAGAGAAGGCAGATCTGACTTCCCTAGTAGCATGAAGTCAACATTCCCCTAACCTCCACGGTTCTTTGCTTACTCTGATACTAAACATTCCTCCCACGGGACTCTACATCTCCCCTGCGATAGATGATTTGTGGCAATGGCCACACAGAACTCACACACAATACTCAGGAATAAGGGGTTTATTAGGGAAGTAAGCAGGTTACCACAAGTCAGGGACAGTGAATAGCAAGGACACAATCGTTGGCTCACAGTCGGTCCTCGGTCCCTCAGCCCCATGGCCCCCTGCCCTGTAGTCCTGCAGTCTCAGTGCTGCTCCTTGTTCCACATCAGCTTTCCTTGCTTGGTGTCCAGTCTTACCCGGTTCCCTAACTCTGCCCATAGCCTCGATGCCACAGTCTCTGCTGCCTCTGGTCTTGGCCTCTGCCACTTCATGTGAACATTTCAAACATGCTCTACCATGGGATCCTGCTCTGTGTCCAAGACGTCTCTCATACACATAGACTTAGCCTTGGTGGAAGCGTGCTTTTTGAATGTTAAGGGAGCTAAAACCAAAGAAACAAAATATGTGAGCTGGTTCACACCCTCTACTAAGGTCCAGGCTTAACCCCACCTTGACCTTGTCTATTAATATAGCAGAGAATCCCCTCCAAATTATGATTATAACCATAGGCGTGAAGTCCAGCATTATAATCATCACATAAGGAATAATTGCTAGAAAGGCATATTAGCTGACTACATTTTAGCATAGACGTGGCAGGTGGGGATGTTAACAAGGACTATGCCAAGGAAAAGTCGTAGAGGAAAAGAGAAATGTGGATAGGAACCCTTATCCTAGCGAAAGAAACGACTTTGTCCCCTTCACAGCGATTACCACGGAGTAATCCATGACTTCAGAGGCAGTTGTGGTTGGGATGATCCAGAGCCCCTAAACTGCCAGATTTAGTTACCGCACACCTAGGTCTCAGTGAGATTCTAAAGAAAGGGACAGGCAAGGAGGACAGTGGGGGGTCAGGACCCATCAGGCCTTGGGCAGCAAGTGGTATAGTCCTATCAGTGAATTCCAACTCAATATCAGCCTGCCTAAAGGGAAATATTTTAATCCTGTATCTCCCTTTAAAACAGGGGCTTATTTAAATGCTGGGGATTGAAAAAAGCTATTTATTAGCTAGCAACCCTTTCCCTCTTGACATTTGAGAACACTTTCTTTCTCAGCACTTTGGTGCACAGACCAAGCTATAAACAATCATTGAGTGATTTTTCCCCCTGCTCTTTTTGTTTTCCTTAAAGACACATTTGTAATTGTGCTGGGTGTCTTACTTCTTTCCATGGTGATGTAGTGAAAGCTCCTCAGGCCTTGCCACACTGCAGGGGTGGGGGTGGGGTCGGTTGGAGAGGTGGGAGGGAGGATGGGAAGAGCCAGTGAGGAACTGGCTTTAAATCATAACGAGTGAGAGTTTTACAAGCATTTACATTTGAACTTTCCTCCTTAGTGAAACTGGAGGAAGTTTTGATTCAGCCCTTCGTCCTTTTTGAGAGCCTCTGCCAAATGCTTCTAACCCAGATTCCAAAATGAGCTTTCATTCCAAAGGTCCAAGGTGGGCTTATGTGATTCTAACACTTGGTGGGGTCTCTTCCTTCCCACCCGGTGGTGTCCTATCTGTCTCCAGTACAACCAGGACACTTTCTAATGTGAAGTTCTTGTGGGGCCTTCATTTCTCATGACTGCCTCACTGTCAGAAGTTGAAAGGTGGAGTTTTAGAAACCATCTCTGAAGTGTCTGTGTGCACAGCTGATTAGATTATTTTGGAGAGATGATGACTTTGTTGGAAAAAACCTCTGCACTGAATGCATTATCAGTGTAGCTCAATGTGCACTTCAAGATCACCAGCATCCAAACCACCTGCAGCACTTGTTCAACATGCAGAACTCAGAGTCTCATCAAAAGAATGTACCTTCATGGCATGAGCCTGGAAAGCTGTACTTTAAAAACACAGTCTCTTAATAAAGCATAATGCCATGCAGAAAGGTGCACATATACAGCTTGCTAAAGTTTCACAATTAAACCCAACTATAAGACAGCACTCCAATCAAGATCAGGGTTGTTAACAATAACCTAGAAGCCCCCTCCTGCCCCCTCCAGTCACAACCGACCTTTCTTCCCTCATACGTGTGGTTAACTATGATCTTGACTTCTAATAGATTAGTTTCACCTGTTTTATTTTTGTACCGTCTATAGATGGACTCATACATTATGTATTCTTTTGTGTCTGGCTTCTTTTACTGACTGCATTTCTGAGATCCATCCATATTGTTGCATATAGTTGTAGATTGTTTGTTCTCATGATTATATGGTATTCCATTTTGTCACTATACTGTAATTTGTTTATCCCTCCACGTAAATTATAGGGAGAGATGCCATTTGTCTGCCAGAATGGCTAAAATTAAAATACTGGGGGGGAAATAACAATTTTGTGAAACTGTAGGAAAAAATTGATATTCTTATACACTGCCAGTGGGACTATATTGGGACATCTAGTTTGGAAAACTTTCTGTCAGTATCTAGAAAAGCTGACTATTTGGTTACCTTATGGTCTATCTCAAAGGACATTCTCTACTTTTACTGCTCTGTCTCCCACAGCACTCTACTTTCCAACTAGCTTCTACAATTTGTTGCAAAGGCCACACAGAACTCAGACAATGCTCAGGATTATGGGGTTTACAGATGATATCAGGTTGCAATTCAAGTGAAAAGCTCAAGAGAGAGTTGTTCATTCAGGATATGTTACGCCATTCTTTTAGGGATGCTAATAAATGCTGAGGTATGCCAATGCTCTGTAATCCTCAACCCAAAGACATTTGGCTCCATGGATCGCCAAACTCAGCTTCCCAAATTAAGTGCCCAGGGACAGCCCACTCTATAAGGCAACCTGCTGACCCAAAGCACTCTGTTTTATTTGCTCTCTGGGCTGGGAAGTCCACTGCTTTGTTTCATGCTCTGGCTCCTGATTCTGTTACTATGCCTCTGCTACACCTCTAGTGTTAAATATCTCTTCCTGGGTCAAGGGAATTCACTGCACAGGAATCACCAGGTCTAAGGACACACTCAATTTCTGTTATTTTGACAGTAGTACTATCTCCACGCCAACTTCTAAAATAACTAATTTTATACTCAGCAGGATGGCAATCACAATGAAGCCTCTTTACAAGCACTCACAACTGAATCCTATCAGCATCTTTCCCTACCTTCTTTTACCCAGACCCATCAGAGAAAGGTAATTTTGTAGGAGTGACAGATGCTATGACTAGAAGAACCACATACATAAACCACTGTTCTGCACCTTATGATAGAGAAATTTGATTCTAGATATGTCCAACATAAATGCATATCTCTGTTCACCAAAAGACACATATTAGAATGTTTATAACTATTATAGCTCTAAACTAGCTTCCATCTAAAAATTCAGGAACTTTTAAAGTGGTGATCCAGTGGTAGAATTTTCACCTTCCATACAGGACACAAAGAGCCCGGATGCTAAGCATTGGGATTAAGCATTGGGTCAAACAGTTATAATCCATCAGTTATTCCCAGGGACAAAGCTGAGGCTATCTGCTTCTGGAAAGATTTAGTCTTAGAAACTCTAAGGAGCTATTTTGCTCTCTCACTATGAGCCAGAATCAACTTGACAGTAATAGGTTTGGGGCTATGAAGAATGCATGGGTTTGATTCTGACCCAATGCATTTCAAATAAGGCCACCATGGTCCATGGAGGTTAATATGTTTTATGTTGGTTGCTGTGATAGTTAGGCTTATTGTGCCAATCTGATCAATGGAACATATGGACAGAGATTAATCAAGACCCAGTTTGATTGGAAGGCAAAGAGATCATTGGCTTTGCAAGTCCTGCCCCCATCTCTGCTGCTTTCTGGTGATCAGGCCAGTGTGCTGCTGCTTTAGCTAATTCTCTGCCTCAACCTGTGTGCTACATTACACATAGACTAAGCCAACCCATGGATTGTGTTGCTAGAGCTTGAGGCTCCTTTGAAACATGATTCACCACACTGGTGGCGCATACAGTGCTTGAGCTTAAGGCTGGTAGAGCCCGTCTCCTTGCGTTTCTTGAGTTTGAGACCCCATCCAGGCCTGCTTCTCTAAGCTCCCATGCCACTGACAGTTTCTGACTATTGTTGACTCCACTGTGCTGTCTGTTTCTACAGTCAGACCCTGCCAGTTGTGTCTGAGGGGAGACTCCACTGTCTGCTTCCTTGACCTTGGAGCAAAGCCCCCTCTGTGAGTTGAAGGGCATTCAGTATATTAACTGTTTCACAGAAGTTAGTTGAATTGAGCTGCCTGTACTGCTGTGAGGACTAAGTAGCTGTTGTATTACTTTTCATTATATAGACCTATACCCGCACCTATATATATGTCTGTGTGTGTAATCATAAGTGTTCTAGATTTGCCTAAAAGAGTTTCTGTGATGCTACATGTTTCAACAGAGTTCCCAGACTAAGATGAAGCAGGAAGAAAAGCCTCATGATTTACTTCTGAAAATCA
Source organism: Nesogale talazaci (assembly GCA_004026705.1). Classification (NCBI taxonomy): domain Eukaryota; kingdom Metazoa; phylum Chordata; class Mammalia; order Afrosoricida; family Tenrecidae; genus Nesogale; species Nesogale talazaci. The sequence continues at coordinate 28,519 of PVJH01024174.1, read as the reverse complement.
GTCAACCAAAACCTCCTCGATCACAATGATCCAACCCTCCATGGTGGTTGCTATTGCCATGAGCTAGGGATCTTTGACACAGCAGATAAAATAACAACTGAAAGTCATCAATAATCCAATCCCAATGGGCCAAATCTGAAGGAAAATGTAAGTCAAATGGGCCAAATAAAGGAGCAAATGTAAGATTGTTTGCATTTGATATCCTGAGGATTTACTTTAAGAATAATCTTAGGAATTTCAGCAACTACCAAAATCCATAAAGCTTGAGTTTGCCAAAGAAAAACATATTTCTTCATCATTAAACTTATAACAGGACTTCAAGAAAGAATTTATACTTACAGGCCCTATACATTTCCCATTTCCTTTGAAAGTTGAGCTCAGCAGAAGAGTTTTCATGAAAAAGGTTGAAATTTCAATTGTGTTCTTATGCCGTGGACATAGGGTAACTGCTGCTTGTAAGTGAATAGCTTATATATTTTTGCTTTCCCAGGATGTTTCTTTGAATAAGTAAAACAGATATGTAAACTCAAGAAATAATTTGGATGAGGTGGAGAGAAACATAGAAACTTTGACAAGAAGTAGTTGAGGGCTGAGGCCAGGTGGCATAGTGGTTGAGTGCGGGACTGCGGCCCATTGGCTTGGCGGTTCAAATCCAGCAGCAGCTCTCCAGGAGCAAGGCTGGGTACCTCCCATGACCACAAGAGGGCAGTGATGCCCCTCCAAAGAAGTAGTTGAAAGAACCCACTAGAAGGAAAGGAAGGAAGGAAGGAAGGAAGGAAGGAAGGAAGGAAGGAAGGAAGGAAGGAAGAGAGAGAGAGAGAAAGAAATCCACCCAAGTGAAGAATGAAAATCTGAGGCAAGGAAACATTGCCATCAAGTAGCAAACATGGGAGGAATTTTTCATGACGTCTGAGAGGTGTTGTGGCAGCCACCTAATCTGGTGTCAAGTTGAAGATTTGTAGGTGTAGGGATAGAGTCTAGGCTGTCAATCTGGAGATAGTCAACATGACCTCTTTGTGGGCATGGCCTTCTCCTGAGAATTCTGAGAAATGTGGTAATTCCTTCTTGGAGGTGGAGACACTATCTCTTTCCATTAACTTCCTTGAAGGTTTTTTACTGAAACACTTGCTGCCTGAGAGACTTGACTGACAAAGCTTGCTCCATGTGAGACATCCCCGAGGAGAAACCACGTAGACCTACCCTGAGGCAGCCAGAAACCTGGATCTGGAGAATCACATGGAGATTCTCAGCCAGCGCTGAGATGCTTACAATGCCACTGGATCCAAAGACCACTGGCTTGTGATTGTCCTCTGATTGGCATCATTGCATGTGTTTTGTGAGTCTGAAGAAGACTTTATATGCTGGTATAGGCCATATGGGCTAATATCAGACTTGTGGGCTTGAACTGGACTGGGTTGGGATGCCTTCTCAATGTCCCATTCCTCTTGCATATCAACCTCTCCCTTATATTCATGTTTCTTTTTATGAATTTGATTCTCTAGTCTACCCAGACTAGCATAGGTGCCCTACCAGGAAAGGATCCTTTCTTCTTGAAACCAAAGGGTTGGCTTGAAAGATAGGTATACCAGGTTTTGTTGGCTTATTTCTCTCACTTGAAAATGCTTGGAGATTAGTACCACTAGCTGAGATTTTTCTGACTCCTCTCCACATAGTAGTGCAGCCCAAGCTGCCTCAGAGTGTTCCACTCCCCTCCTCAGGATGACCTGATTTGTCCTAAATTTCATCCCAACCTGTCCAGCCAAGCCCTTCATCTTGCTAGACTCCTAAAGGAGGGGTGGAGTGGCTGAGCACCCTGGCACAGGCTTCCTCACAGCTCAAGCAACAATTTTTGTCATTTTAACAGTTTAGCTTGGTTCTCCTTTACCAACTATCTACCTGTGCCCCTGCCCCCATGAGCACCTCCATGCTACATCTGACAGACGCACAACGAGGTGCTGTCCCAGCCAAGGAAATGGACATTCCCAGGCAAAATATGGATTTGTTTTTTTGTTTCTGGGCCTTTGATCTCCTTTTATTTCACTATGAATGACTCTATATCCCCTTTTAACCCCCACATCTTTCTCTCCTTGCATGGCCCCACCCTCTTTGGCTAAGCTACCTCCAGGCAGAAACAGGTCAACCACATGCACCCCACCAGCTTACTTTTTTCAAATTTGAATTCAAGAGACCTGCTCGTCTCCATCTTTGACCAGCTAACTGAGCTAAGCCCCTCACCTTGCTGGCCTTTGGTATCCCTGAGTGGACAGGGGGGCACATGGGAAGCCTGACATGGGTTTTCTCACATCCCGTGAAGCACACTTGCCATTTTTTTCATTACTCTTAGGTTTCCTCCATCTCTCCTCTTCCTCAGTATTTCTCTTCACCCATGCACTAATCCTTATCCCACCCAGCAACCCGTTCCAGCTCTATAAGCAGCCATCCTCACCCAAACTAGGTGTTCATTGTTTAGCTCCTTGGATGTCTCATTCTTCTTTTACTTTAGCTCCACACAAGCGGGGGTACCCCCCACCAAGCAGAATAAAATTCTACTGGGTGGAGCTTTCGTTGGATGCATTTTTTCCCACTAGGTGAGTATCGAGCAACTCACTCTGAGTTGGTGCACACAGTGCCATCACCTGGAAAGGTTCCCTCTGGTCACAGTGAATTTTTTTCATAAAAGTAGTTTCATTCAAACCTCATTTTTTGTGATGGCCAATTTAAGAGAACTGTGCAGCTGTAAAGTGTTGTTTCCTGCTGAGGAAAAATGCCACAGAGACTGTTGTCATGTTGAACACAGCTGACAAGAACAGCCCTATGGAAAAAAGTGAAGTGGTTTTCTGGTTTCCAAAAGGTGAAATGTCGATTGATTAAAAACCTCATTTTGAATATCTGTCAACTTCCTGAACAGGTGAAAATGTTGACAAAATCCGTGCACTTGTGCTAGAAGACTGATGATGAACCATTGAAGACATGGAGGAGTTATCTGGACTTTCTTGAAGCTCAGTTCAGTGAATTTTAATGAAAGATTTGGGAATGAGAGGTTCACTTCAAAATTTGTGCCTTGGGTTCTGACTGATTATCAAAGAGTGTCAACTGGAAACAGCCGTGCTTTGAAAGAATAACTCTGAAGGAACTCAAACTTTGTTCTCAAGGTCATTACTGGTGAACAGACATGATGCTATTCTTATGACCCAAAAGCAAACATCAATCAAGCCTGTAGAAGATACCATAATCACCTCACCCAAAAAAACTTAATTGAAATCAAAGATCAAGATGATGCTCTTTTTGTTTTGTTTTGTTTTGTTTTGTTTTGTTTTGTTTTGTTTGAGGTGAGGGTGATAGTATATTTGGAGTTCATTCCACCAGGTCAGACTGTTAATCAAGCTTCTATTTAAAGGTTCCGAAAAGATTGCATAACAGTGTATGGCCAAAAGGCTTGATTTATGGCACATGGGGCACTGGTTTGTGAATACGACAATGTACCTGCTCACACAGCCATCTCAATGCACCAGTTTGGGGCAGAAAACAGTATATCTCTCTTGCCTCCTGCAACTTACTCACCTGACCTCGCTGTTTTTGTTTCTACATATGAAGGGGAAATGAAGGACAGTAAAGTGATTACTTAGAAGAGGTAAAGCAAAAAAAAAAAAAAAAAAGGAGGTGCTATCAGCTATCCAAACAGATGAATTTGAAAAATGTTTCCAAGAATGGGATCGCAGTTTTGACAAGTATATTAAGTGTAATGGAGAGTACATTGATAAAGTTGTTTTGTAAAATAAATTTTGGGGGGGCATCATTGCTCTCTAGTGGTTGTGGGAGCTACTCAGCCTTGCTGCTGCTGGATTTGTATCACCAAGCCAGTGGGCTGCAGTCCCGCACTCAACCGCTATGCCACTGGGGCTCAGCCCCGTAAAATAACTTAAGTACACAACTTTGGAAAAAAATTCCAGTTTTGGGGGGTGTGGTGGGCATGTGCTTATGTTAATTTCATGATTGAGATGTAGGGGTAGAGTCTAACCTGTTAATCTGGAGAGAGCCATTGAGCAGACAATGAGGCTTCTGAATGGGCATGGTTTTCTCCTGAGACTTCTGGGAAATCTCACGATATTTCCCTCATGAAAATGAGAAGCTCTCTCCCCAGTTGTTGGGAGTTAGTCTCAGAGACAACAAATAGGGGACAAGACAAGATGGTAGAGTCCAAGAAGCTCGAAGAGCCAGAGGAGAAGTCACACAGCCTTACTCTGATGGAAGACTGGTTCCATCAGAGGCTGGCGAAGTCATGTGGAGAGCCCTGCCAGCGCTGAGTTGCCTTTACCACCATTGGATGCTGCTGCTGGACCCTGAGCCCTGGAAGCGAGGAGCCATGAGAAGACTCCTGCCGGCACGGGGACTCTGCACCCACTGGCCTGTGACTTCATTAGTCGGAAAGAGATCTTATAGACTGGTTTGGGGCATATGGGCTAATATTGGACTTATGACTTTGAATTGGACTGGGTTGGGATGCTTTCTTAATGTCCTATTCCTCTTGTAAATAAACCTTACCATTATATCCATATGCATGTCTATGAATTGTTTCTCTAGTTTACCCGGACCAACACAGGGGGATACCTTGTCCTATATTCCTTTTTAACTCTCATACTTTCTATCCAAACAAGACCAGAATTACAAAATAATGATAATAACCAGATTGCTATGAACAGAGGATCAACAACAGCAGACAAACCTGAGAGCATTGTACAGGACACCAGCACTTAAAAAGCAATACAATGAAAGCAGCACAGAACAAAAGAAGGACCAAAGAGATCCATAAATCCACACACTACATAGAAGCCAAACACAAGTACAGCAAAATGACAGCAACAAACTTGCATATATCAATAATAGCAATGAATTTCACTGCATTAAATGCACCAATTGAAAAAGAGTAGCAGACTGAGAGTTACAGAAAATACTACCAATCTCCAACTTGCATGTTTGTGTAAAAAGTGTGGAGTCATCTAAATTTCAAAGCTGTGCAAATGAACAATTCTTGTATTGTAGTCTAAAAAGATGTCCTACACATGAATAACTTCCTTTTCTAGACAATGTTTTAAATTCTGTACCATTGACTAAAATAATGGTACTATTAATAGAATCACTATATGCCCCACAGGGGTGATTTATGATGTACTTCAATAAACTAATAGTGATGCAAACTAGAGACATCTATAAACCATAGATATAAGAATAGGGTATGAGCTCCCACTTGATTGTATCCATAATATAAGAATAATTCGTCCCGGTGAAATGGCCTTATGAGGAGTTTGCCCTAATGAAGGTAGGGTCAAGTGTAAAGAAATCAGAGAATGACTGACCATTGAAGAAGTATCATCTGGGGTCTTACAGACTTTTCTTGAAACAAGCAGCCAGCCCTCTAAATGAGAAGCGAGCTAGGTCCACAAGGAAAAGGCACATCAGTCTGTGTGGTCCAGATTAAAAAGAATAAAATCTAAGCCCAAAGGAGGGGATGATACCAGAACCTAAATTCTAAGACCCAGTTTACAGAACATTAAGGATAATAGTGGTAGTCTAAAATTAATTTGCAGGGTCCCTAAGTGTATTGAATCTCTGGTCAATTCCCATTGGCCGGAGTCTTGGAATGTAAATACCCTTAATATCAGAATTAGAGCAATGTAAAGTGGAACTTAGAAGCTGTGTTTAGGCTGGAATATAGTACCTTGTAATTAGATCTCTTCTAAAACCCATTTTTTATTTATTATAGTTCTTAATATTTTCTGCTGTCACCTCAATTGATAATTTTCTGTTTTATTTGGTCAGGGATGTTGGACCTTTCTTTTTTCTCCTTTTTAAAATATGTTTTTCTCTATAGAAAACTCAGGGTGGATAAATCTATGAAGCCATCAAAAGGATCAATAATTGCCTAGCGGCACAGAGAGGGAGTGGAGTGGGGTTGGGGGCACAAGGAGTCAATCATAATGGAGGAAGGAGGAAGAGAATGTTCTAATGCTGACTGTGGTGACGATTGCATAACCTGCTTAATATAATTGAACTATTGAATCATATGTTAGTTATATTTCAATAAGATCTTTTTAGGGACTGATCAAGCACAATTGTAGCCCTTGGATTTAATATTTAAACTCCTGGTATGAGATGAAACACATGGCTATGGAATTAGCTGTTGTACTTTGGTTCCGATCCCTTGTTCCGAGGGTACTCCATGAAACATGACCCACACCACCATGTATTTACTATTTTGATGCCCTCTTTGCCTTACTATGACATGTATCTGATAAGCGTAGTTCTGCTTTTATGAATGAATGTTTTTTGGAAATTTTGCCCCATTGTCAATGTAAATAGTTCTCAGTCATTTAAAAGCTTAATCTGTGCCAATTTAACAATTCACAGAATGTGGTTCAGACCTGGTCTATACTGATATTGCTTCTCTTTCTCAACAATGTGCTAATTCTATACCATTGGGTAAATTAGTGACACTATTAATAGAATTACCTAATGCTTTAGGGGAATGACTGATAATATTCCCTGTCATAAAATGATGATGAGACCTCTAAACTGAACCAGATATGTATCTAAACTATAGATATGTAAATTTGGAGCTTGAACTTAATTATAGCACCAATCTAAGAACAACTAGTTCTTGGGCTGAGCCCTGGTGGCATAGTGGTTGAGTGCGGGACTGCGGCCCATTGGCTTGGTGGTTCAAATCCAGCAGCGGTTCTCCAGGAGCAAGGCTGGGTAGCTCCCATGACCACTAGAAGCAAGTGATGGCCCCCCCCCCCAAAAATAACAAAACAAAACAAACAAGCAAACAAAAGAACAACTAGTTCTTATGACATGACCCATCTTCATACTCACCCTCATGAAGAGATCACTGAGATATGGGTGATATAGCAAAGCATTGCTTTATGCTGCCTACCAGAAAGAATAATGTCTGGGGTCTGTCTGCCTGTGTGTGTGTGTGTGTGTATAAAATCATATCTTCAAAATGAGCTTCTATGCCACTAAAGATTGCCTATTCACTTCAGTTTTACTTTTCCTACTTTTCCCCCACTTAGACCAGTAAGGTATCTGGGGTTTTTTAGAATTTTTATATTATTTTTAACTGTATTTATTTTTAATTAATTAATTTTCCTGTTAAAGTATCTATATCATGGACCCCCTACCCCCACCGACTGCTCCTCACCCTTTTCCCACTCCCACCCCTACTTTAAACTCCCTAGTTGTTCCCTTGTCTATGGAGTTGTTTGCTCACCCCTCCAGAACCATTGGGCCCAGTGCTTTCTCCTCGAGCTTGCTTCCCATGCCTATCTTATACAGATAGGCAAATCAACAAAAATAGAGAACAAAACAAAAACAAAAAGATTGAATAAAAATGGGAAAAAATAGCTGTCAAAAAAATGCAAAACAGTAGGGCTGAGCCCCAGTGGAGTAAGTGGTTGAGTGCGGAACTGCAGCCTGCGGGCTTGGCAGTTCAAATCTAGTGGCAGCTCTCAGGAGCGGCTCTGGGTAACGCCCACGACCACTAGAGGCAGTGATGCCCGCACAAAAAAATACAAAACAGTATGTGTAATTCTCGACCTGCCCACTGGCATTTATGACTATCTCTCCACCTGTCCTGGGGTGTTCTGGGAACTGCTCCTCTTAACCTGAAGCCTATTTTGGAGGCTTCTCAGGAACTTTGTGGCTTGGCTTTGCTCCCATTGCTGATCTGTTATGGCCTCTTCTTGGTTTGTCCTGCTTGGAGGGTGTGTGTGTGTGCGTGTGTGTGTGTGTGTGTGTGTGTGCTTCAGATCAGTCTCTGTCTCACTATGCTTCAGTGAGGGGACATCATGTCTTGAGATTTTGTCAGCCCTATAGTCCTCTCTGTGCCTTAACAACTCCATGCAGGGATACTATCAATCTGTGAAGACATAACCAATACTCTCTCCCTGGGTGAGTTAGTAATCTGCTCCTCCAGTGCCATTACCCCCTACCCTATTTTCCCTCTCCCTCCATCTCCCCTCACTTCCCTTCTTTGTTTTGGAATAGCATATACTTCCTTGGATTTGATCTGTCCCCCACCCATTTGCATGTATCTCAACCCGTATAGTGTAAGATAAGTGGCTTTTCTTTCCTTCTGTACCTACTATGCTGATTATACGTATCTTGGGAGACTCATGTTTACTTATGCTTTGTGATTGACTGACTTTGCAAATCCTGCTTTTTTCTTGATTTAAGTTTTTTTCCTCTGGTTCATTTTGTTATTGTTGCTGGTCTTTTGAAACAATATTTGACTGGGGGTTGCGAGGGGGAAAGAAACTTATACCATGGACACAAATAGAAAGTGAATGTTTAGAAAATGATGATAGCAACAAAATGCACAAGTATGCTTGATGTAATTGATGTATAGATTGTTATAATAGCTGTAAGAATCCCCAATAAAAATAATCTTAAAATTGTGTTGTTGTTGCTGTTTGCTGCGCTGCGTGTATTTTCAAAACATTCTGGGCATTAGTGAGCTGAAATGGAATGGCATCGACAATTTTGAATCAGAAAATCATATGGCTTTCTATGTTGAGAAAAAAATAATCAGGAGGAATGTCATTATATTCATCAACAAAAGGCTATCTCTTGATCTATATTGTAGTATAATACTGTCTGTGAAAGAATTATATCAATTCGGATTCAAGGAAAATTCAAGCCATACAACTATTTTTCAAATAAATACACTAGCAACCAAAGCTAGTGCTGAAGAAGTTGAAGAATTTTACTAATATCTTCAGTCCAAAAATAATCAAATATACATTCAAGATGCATTATTATTGGTTACTGGAATGCAAAAGTTGGAAACAAAGAGCAAGGAGTATGGTATTTGATATAAAAATGAAGATGTATTTGCTCTCCATACTTATTTAATATGTGTGCTGAGCAAATTATCTGGGAAACTGAATAATATGAAGAAGAATGTATCATCTAGTTTGAAAGAAGGCTGGTTAACAACCTGAGATATACAGATGACACATCTTGCTTGCTGAAAGTGAGGAGGACTTTAAGCCCTTGCTAATGAAGATCAGAGATTGCAGCCTCCAATGTGGATTACAACCCACCATAAAGAAAATACAAATTCTCATAAGTGGACCAGTAGGTAACACCATTGTAAATGGAGAAAAGAGTGAAGCTGTCAAGGATTTCATCCTCCTTGGATCCACAGCAGCACTCATCGAAGTAGCAATCAACAGATCAAGTGATACATTGAATTGGGAAAATCTGCTGCAGAAAACTTCAAGAAAACGTTGCAAAGCAAGGATTTTACCTTGAGGCCCAAGTCATACCTGATCCAAGCCATGGTATTTTCAACCACCTCCTATGCATGTGAAAGTTGGACATTGAATATAGATGACAAAAGAAGAATTCATGCATGTTAATTATGATGCTGGAGAATAAAATTGAAAGTACCATGGTCTTCCCAGTGGACATACAAATCTGCCTTTGAAGAAGTGCAGCCAGGATGCTCCTTGGAGGCAAGGATGGGAGACTTTCTCTCACTTATTTTAGACATGTTTTCAGAAGAGAAGAACATCCTGCTGAATAGAAGGGTAGCAAAAAGAGAAAACCTTCCATAGTGGCTACATCAATGGGTTCTACATAAGAACAGTTGTGAGGGTGGCACAGAACCAGGCAGTATAGAACAAAAAATATTGTCAGAAATCCAAGCTGGATTCAGAAAAGGATGTGGAACAAAGGATAGTTCATTGCCAGTGTCAGATGGATCTTGGCCGAAAGCAAGAAATACCAGAAAGACGTTTAGTTTTGTTTTATGACTATGCAGAGGCATCCAGGTGTATGGATCATAACCCTATATGGATAACATTGTGAAGAATGGGAATCCTATTACATTATAAAGTACTCATAAAGACCAAAAGATAAGCATTCAAACAGAACAAATGAATATTTTATGCTTTTAAATCAGTTGAAGTGTGTGCTGGGGCTTTAATCTTTCACGGTATCTATTCACTCTGTAGGCTGTATAAATAATCCAAGATGAAAGTCTAAACGAAGACATCAGGATTGGAAGAAGATTCATTAATGACTTTACATAAGAAGGTGACACAACTTTCTTGGGTGAAAGTGGAAGACTCGAAGCTTTGGTTGATGGAGATCAAAGACTACAGTCTTCAGTACAGATTACAACTTATACTTCATTTTCCCCAGATCCATAATTAGAACTCATGAAAACAGCACTCTAGAAATCCAAATATACCCTGCATTGGGGAAAGCTACTGCACAACGCATGTCTAAAGTGTTAAAAAACTAACATGTCAATTTAGAGTAAGATGAACATGGCATGTTCCACAGTATTTTTGATTATTTAATATGCATGTGAAAACTGGACAATGAATACTGTATTAGAGCTTACATTCTGAACACTCCAGTTTGCTAAAGGCTATGTAGGGTTAGCAGTGACAGCCCAAAATTCATTTGCATAGTTCCCAAATAGATTAAGTCTCCATTGAATTTCTCCTGATCATTACCAAGGATGTAGATAATCTTGCCCTCAGGCAGAGTGCCTTGGAAAAGTAGAGTACATCACCCCTCTCCAGGTAGTCCACAGAGGGACAGAATCTCTCTTAGGCACTTGCCTGGGTGCATCTTTGGTGGAGGTCACCATACGGAGACAATTCAAGGAGTCACATAGTCATGAGTCCTTCTTTCTCAGTCTTTCCTTGGCCTCCTTGGTTGGGAAGGTCCTGGACCCATCTTTTAAGCCTTTCTAACAATGTATATTTCCCAGTCATGATCCTATTCCTGCTTCTGTTGTTCTACCTGTTACTATGATGTATTGATCTTCACCAATCATGAATTTGTGATGATTTTCATTGTTCCATGCCTTATTTAACTAGTTTCCTGGTTTGAATCTTCATTGTCATTTAGTCTTTCTGCTGTATTTGTCCCTTTAAATCTTAATGAATGTTCTCCTTAAATTATATTTGAGATTGGGATCTCTATTTTACTCTAGAACAATACAGAAGGTACTCAGAACTGATCCATTTGAATGAAGGTGTCATTGAAGAATATTTCATGTACTGATTGCTGGAAGAACAAACAAATTTTTCTTTAAGGAAGTGTAGCCAGAATACTCCTTAAAAAGTGTTGGAGAGTGGGAGGGTGAAACTTCATCTCCTGTACTTTGGACATGTCATCAAGGGGGAACAGACCCTGAAAAAGGACATGAGGTTTTGTAAAGTAGAGGGGCAGTGAAAAAGAGGAAGAGCCTAGACAAGACAGATTGTCATCTTGTCTGCAATAATGGACCCTAGCCTAATCGATGTAAGGATGGCACAGGAGTGGAAAAGTTTTTGTTCTGTTGTATATTGGGCCACTGTGAGCCAGAGCCAACTCAATAGCACATAATAACAAGTGAGTTGTAAACCAAGAATTTGCCCTTTATCTAAATATGGAGCCATCATAGATATGTATCTTATGCTGTATGTATTATAATTACATTTATTCAATTTTTAATTTAAAAAAGCCACCAAACTAAAAGATGAAAGACTCTACCGACCAAATCCATTTTCTAAAAATCAACAGTAAATTCTAACTCACAATAACCCAATGGGACAGAATAGAACTACCCCATAGAGTATTCAAAAATATAACTTTGACAGAGCAGACAGACACATCTTAATACCATGGGGTCACTGGTGGATTTAAACCCCCAGCATTTTGGTTATCAGCCTAGTACATTAGCGATTCTACTACTGGGGCTCTTAGGACATCTACCAATATCTCATGTCAAAGGTTCCGGGGCTGAGCCCCGGTGGCGTAAGTGGTTGAATGCTGTACTGCGACCCACGGGCTTGGCGGTTCAAATCCAGCAGCAGCTCTCCAGGAGCAAGGTAGCTCCCATGACCACCAGAAGGCAGTGATGCTCCCCCCAAATAATCAAAGGTTCAAAAGGGTACAAATATATGAGGGGGGTTCAATAATATCCAGGGAAACATGGAATTGAAAGATAATGTCATGTGCAGGACAGCTATACACCCGAGTCTCTGGGTAGTGTAAACTGACCGTGCTGTTAGCTGCCATGCAAATGATTGGTTGTTCAAGGTGCTTTGGTGAAAAAGGATGACTTCTACTAGAAAATCAGCCATGGAAAGTGTTAGGGAATACTGTTCCACTTTGGCACACCCAGATCTCCATGAGAAACAAGCCAACTTGAAGCCAACTGTTTCCTGTTTGAAATATATATATATATACATATATATAGATATAATTTGAGAGAAGCTATGTGTCAGTTCCAATAATTAAAGTGGATGAATGTTGTTCGTGGGCCTTGGGACACAAGTGCTTTCTATGTGCAAATGACTGTGTCATGACAAATATAGAGGAAAAACTGTGACGGTAGTAGCAGGAAGCTTAAAGGCTAAGAGTGGAAAGAAAAATCACCCTTATTTCATCATTAATCTGCTTAGTCTCAAGTGAGATGGCAAATACTTAAAACATGAAGAGACTTGATCATTTACAAGCAGCAGCAAATCTGGGAACACACATCTCCTGTGTCCTAAGTTCCAGAATGTCATTTCACTCACTTCTTAAGAACACACTTAACTTGCCAGCAGCAAAGTTGGGGTGAGTGGGTGGGTCTGGAGTATTGAGTAATAATGGTTGGTCTGTATACATGCAAAGGGAGTGCTAGGAAATCTGGGTTTGGGAATGTCCTATCTTTGTGACCCCAGTGGACTCCACCACCCTGCCATTCATTCTTCCTAGAACAGAGCTCCAGAGGGTATAGCTAAATGAATGATTCTCTTTGTTTTAGTAGTTTTTATAGGAAAAAGAGGTTGACTCATTTAGGACAATGAAATGATTTCAAATATGATGTGTGTGTGTTTTAAGTTAGAAGCTAATCTCACAGTTGTTCTTGGAGTCAGAGGCATTATTCTTATCATTTAGTTCATGAAGGCTGCCCAAAAGTGTAAATATTGATTATAAGAGTTGTTTGAGCTCCCAATAAAATGATTGTTTAAGTGTTTTAGTCAAAATTTGCCTCTAATAGAGATACTGGTAAATTTATTGTTTCAAATAGGACTTCACCCACAGACAGTGAAGACAGACAAATGGGAACCACCTTTGACTAACTGGGTCTTCATCTTTTGAACAGGAAGCAGATTCTGGATCTGAACTCCTGAGCCATCAATAAATCCACCTGTAATTTTAAAACTGTAGGGTGAGGGCATACATAAGACCTCATTAACCCACTGCCTCTTTCTCATTCTTTAGGTCATCCTGATCCTCTCCTGACCAAGACTCTGCGTCATCTTCTGCTTTATGGGACAACCAAGCCAGTTGGAGAACCTCTTATATCATCCACAAATAGAGCGATTCATGAATTGTCTGAACCAATTCACATCAGTGCCATTTCAGATGCAGAGCTAATTCCATTGTCATGCCTGTATGGTATTGGGAGCCAAGGCAAAATGTATCCTGGACCAGATGCACAGAAGTCATGAAATGTGCTACTGTATGTTTTATTCAGTACCACAACCCAAATGTCTAGAATTTTATGCCTAGCATATAATCGAGCTCAATAGTATTTGATAAGGTCAGTGTTGATGGGCCTGGCTCATATGAGTTAGAACTAAGAGAAGGGTAGTTGAGCCTGGTTTAAATCTACAGCTGTGGCATGCTTTAAAAAAAAAAAAAAAAACAGCAAATCACCATGGCTAACCCTCCCGTATTAGGGCTTTTTCATCAGCAATTATTTATTCATGATCTATGCTATTCTAAGTACCAGGTAATAGGTTTCCAAACTCATTTTACCTATAACTCCTTTTTAGAAAAAAAATAATAAGCACCCTCCAAGCAATTAAAAACTTTTTACAATGCCCCATAATAAACTGTAGACATGCGCATTTCTCCCCAAATCCTTCCAGTGACCCCTGGGGGCAGTAAGGCCCTCTCAGTTGGGAAAATACTTGGCATCCAACCCTATTCAACAAAATCTCTGCCTCATGAAACATATTTTATCAGGGGAAGACATACCATAATCATGAAGGTGTTTAAAGAGCTGTTGAGACTTCAGAAGAAGAAAAAAAGAATCGTTAAAGTGAGGCAGAGAGTGATAAGGGCTACTGTTTTCATTGTGGAAGTCCAAGAGGGCTCATTTGAAGACCAGCCACTTATGCTGAGATCTGGAGACTGAAGAGAGTAGACAGAAAGCCTTCTAGGAGCACAAAGACCCTGAGACTTGAGTGGACTTGAAGTGTACAAAGATGGAGAATAAAGTAGAGATGGAGGCTGAAACGCAAAATGCCAGTGGGGAGTTTGATGTGTACAGCCATGGCAAGGAATTATAGTCTATTTGAAGTGAAGGGGTAGGGGTGGGGGGAAATCACTGCCATCATGGTCAGTCCAATGCACAGTAATAGGACAAAGAGAAAGTGCTCCTTACAGTTTCTGAAATTGTAAATCTTTACAGGAGCAGTTGTTCTTGCTGTGAGGTGCAATGCAGCTGGGTCTGACCCATTAAAATCCTATGCACAACAGAATCGAATGCTCACTGGTCCTACACCATCCTCCCCGTCCTTCCCATCCCTAAGCCTGTTGTTGCAGTCACTTTATCCATCTATCTCAGTGATTCTCAACGAGCGGGCTGGGACCTCTCTGGAGGTCGAAAGACCCTTTCACAGGAATCACCCAATTCATAACAATAGCAAAACTTCAGTTATGAAGTAGCAACAAAAATAATTTTATGGTTGGGGACTGGGGTTCACCACAGCATGAGGAACTGCATTAAAGAGTCACGGCATTCGGAAGGTTGAGAACTACTGATCTATCTGCTTGAGGGCTTTCCTCTTTTATGCCAGCACTCTACCTTTCCAAGCATGAAGTTCTTCTCCAAGGACGGGTCTCTCCTGACCACATGTCCAAAGTATGTGAGACCAAGTCTTGCCTCCTTAACTGTAAGGAACACTCTGACTGTACTTCTTCCAACATGACCTTATTTGTTCTTTTAGAGTCCATGTTGTCAATATGCTTTGCCAACACCACAGTTCAAATGCATCCATTCTTCTTCCCTATGTCATGCCCATCTTTCACATGGCTTGGGTCAGTCTTGGAGGACATGGAGCTTTCTATTCCTGTATAGAAACCCTGATGGACAGATCTACCCTGCCTTCAGGGTCACCATGGGTCAGAATCAATTCAAAGGAAGGAAATTTGCTTGTTTGGTTTTCTGTCAGGAGCACCTTAGTGGTCAAAGTAACATTTCTGCTTTTCAGTTCCCTACAGAGGTCTTATGCAGCAGATTTACCCAAGGCTGGGAGGAGGGGGACTATTTAATCTCTTGAATCCTGCTTCCATGAGAATTGCTTTTTGAATCCAAGCAAGACAAAATCCTTAACAACTTCAATCTATTCTCCATTTATCATGATGCTACTTATCAGTCCAGTTATGAGAATTTGGGCCCTCTTTACATTGAGTTGTAATCCATGCCGAAGACCACAATACTTGATCTTCTCTTCCACAAGCGCTTCAGGTTCTCCCCCACTTATGCAAACAAGCTAGTGCCATCTGCATATGGCAGGCGGTTACTAAGTCTTCCTACAATCCTGATGCTGAATTCTTTGTCATGGAAGCCAGCTTCACAGGTTATTTGCTCAGGACATAGTTTGAATAAATATGGAGAGAGGATTCTACCCTAATGCACAGCTTTTCTGATTTTAAACGATGTAGTCTTTCTTGTTCAACTCACACAACTGTGTACAAGTTCTGCAGGAGGACAATGCGGTATTCTGGAATTCCCATTCTTCTCACAGCTATTCATAGTTGTTGTTTTTATAATTAATCTGCTCAGACTAATGTTTTAACATAGACAATAAAACTAGTTGTTTATGTTAGCTAAGATCTGACATTAGCAATGGTATCTCATGTTCCACATTCTTTTCTGAATCCAGCCTGAACCTCTGGCAGTTCCCTATCAATGCGTTGCTATAACCATTGTGGGATGACCTCCAGTGAAAATTTGCTGGCATGTGATGACAATGATCTTGTTCTACATTTGAGCATATTTTGATGCGTCACCTTTCTTTGGAAGAGGTACAAATATGAATCTCTTCCAGTGAGTTGGCCAGTAGCTCTCTTCCCCTGGCATAGATGAGCAAGTGCTTACAGTGTTTCATCAGTTTGTTGAAACATTTCCGTTGTTATTCCATACATTTCTAGAGCTTTGTTTTGGGCTGATGCTTCAGTTCAGCTTGAACTTCTTCACTCAGTACCACTGATTCTTGAAATGGTAGACTATCAACTAGTTCATTTGGATTCAGTGAATCTGTATATTCTTTCCATCTTCTTCCGATGATTTTTGCATCATTAAGTATTTTGTCTATAGACTCTTCAGTATTTTAATTCAAGGCTTGATTTTTTTTTTCTTTCCATGGGAGCAGAAAGTCTCATTTTAATCATGAAGACCAGCTAGTGGGTTAGAATCACTGATGTGGCTACCAGTCCAATAATTGCCCCATTACATCCCCCAAGGCTTCTCTTTAAAATAAGGGGGAGGGGGGGCGGGACAAACAAAAAGGAATTTAGAGAAGGGAATATGTTGATATTTACTTTTTAAAATTTTTTCTCTAACTGCTGTGTGAAGTAAAGGAGTTCCTGAGTGTACAGAAAGTTAGCATGACCACCTACTAGCCCAAAATTTAGAGGCTCAAATCTATCTAGAAATGCCTCATGCGGAAGACCTAGATATCCTCTTCTGAACACTTCGCTGGTGAAAAACCTATGAAGCACAATTCTATTCTAAAACCCATGAGGTCACCAGGAGTTTGGATCAACTCCAAGATAACTAGGAAATATGAAATCTTCTGCCACTGAGTTGATTCTGACTCACAGCAACCCTGTATAGAATGTCAGAGACTGCAAATCTTCAGGGAAACAGATACCCTCACCTTTCTTTTGTAGGACAGCTTGGAGTTAGCAGTCCAAAGCTTCTCTTACAGCACTACCAGGGCTCCTTGATAGGTAAGGTGTTGTGGTGTTGTTGTTGTCATTGTCGTTAGGTGCCATCGAGTCTGTTTTGAACTATTGGGGCCCTATGCACAACAGAAGGGAACATTAGTAGTCTTGCCCCATCCTCAAAATTGTTCCTATGCCTGAGCCCAGTGTTTTAATCACTGTGTCAATCCACCTCATTGAAGAACTTTTCTCTTTTTTGCTGTTCCTCCACTTTATCAAACATGATATCCTTCTCCAGGAACAGGTCTTTCCTGACAATATGTCCACAGTATGTAGCATGAAGTCTTGTCATTTTTGCTTCTAAGGAACACTGGGCAAATAACTCCCATGACAGACTTGCTTGTCCTTTTAGCAGTCCATGGTGTATTCAATATTCCTCTCTAGCACCACAATTCAAATGCATCAATTCTTTGGTCATCTCAAATTCAACCTAACTGGAAAGAGATAGCTCTTGATGTGCACCGCATGGCAGCTAGGGCAGGTATGGAGAGTGCTGACATGAGAAGCAGGAAGAATGGTGATGAGGTTGGGATCATGGTTTAGTAGAGGCTATAGCACTGGTGTTGTTGAGGAGGGGTCAGATTTGAGAGGACTCTTTAAAAAAAATCTAAGGGTCTCATAAGGTCAAACAATATACCTACATGTATGAGAGATTGGGATTGACTATAATGCCTTTGAGGTCATTCCTATCTTTGTAAAATGGGGATCTTTGGGACTAGATGGAATCACATAGGCAGAGTTACTTAGCAACAATAGCATTATTGGTAGGGACCAGTATTGGGGTGAATGCAGTAATCCCCATTAACTCACAATCTGATTTCTTTCATACCATTTTCGTTTCTCTCATTCATGTAATATGAATGGACTAGGTGAAAATATGCAAACTGATTCTGGAGTCCTGGTGACTCAGTAGTGAGTTGTCCATTTGTTAAGTGGAAGGTCAATGAAAGATATCTTTTAACTTTGTATTTAGCACATATTTTAGCATTACCGCCTTAGAAACCCTGTGAGGGAAGTTCTACTCTATCGTATGAGCCCAGGACAATTCTACATCAACAGTTTTAAAGGGACAGAATGTCTGATCAACATGAAAATTCGGACTGGTTCAAAGGTAGTGAAACTTCACAACAATTACTTACAGTCAATTACTGGTCGACCTATTTGTTTACCACCCCCCACCCCCAGATTGCTGCACTTGACTAGAAAAAAATAATGAAAAAAAACACATAAAATTTCAAAGGTGCCAAAAGTACCTCCTTAAACTTGATAATCTAGAGGGAAAGCAGCAAAAAAAATGAAAGCAACGCTCAAATAATCCCTCTTCTTTAATGTGGTTTCCAACCTTTCATACTGAGCCTCATGTCATCTGAAATGCTGCAGTTGGTTGCAGGAAAGAATCTCTAAATATCCTCATTAACTGACATCATGAAGTCTAGCTAAAGGATCAAGGAATCTTGAACAAAAGGGCCTGGCCGTTAAGGGAATGTAAAAGAAAGAGAGAGAGAAAGAGAGAGATACAGATTAGTCTGTAGACATCATAAATGCAGAATCTTTTGGCTTTTGCACATTTAAAAGACTCCATTCTGAAACCTATGATGCTGCATTCCAAACATATTTGACTTTCACTTCAAATTGCTAAGTCCCACTGTCCTCATTGCAATAAGATTCAAAGGCACATCTGTAATTATGAGAAGAAAACTGAAGCTTAAAGTTCTATAACAAATAGATGTCATCGTCTATTTTGCCAATGGGAAACTAGGCAGACTACACTCTGTTTCATAACCCAAATCCCCCAGAGTCCTAACACAAAATGTAAGCCATATATATGACTTTTATTTTGGAACACTGAAATCTGGGGTACAGCCAAACTTCACTAAACAAGTCAAGAAATTCCCTATGATGCCAAGGACTCCAGTCGAATTTTGCAATAAACCCAGGCACCATTTGTCCTTCTAAAACAAATTCATAGTAAACAAAAATGATAGGAGAATAGGTGAGAGGCAAAGAAGGAGCGCACATGGAAGGGAGAAAGGAGGGAAGGAAAGTTTACCCTGTAGGCAAAAAGCTTATCTGACCCCAGAACCATTGGGTTCTTTCATGTCCCAGTGCCTTTGCACACATTCTGCTTTCATGTATTATGCATACTTATTTCACATGCTTGTGTCCTTCATTTAGATGTTGTAAAGGAAGCCCACGCAGCATTTTTTTTTTAAGTTTCTTCCCATTGAGGACCTGGAATTTCACTTTTGCCACGTAGGGTGTCCTTCCCAACTGCCTGATTCTGCGTACAGCCCAGGCAACTTGCTCTATTTAGTCAAGGGGATGTTAGCAAACAGAATAGTAAAAGTGCATGCGCTTTTCAACTTGTAATCCTGTTTGCCTGCCATTGCTGAGAGCATGTTCAGGCTGACGTGCCATCTCGTCAAGTGTAGTGGAGCCAAGGCACCACCGTGTATCCTAGCCAAGGCTACCTTAGATCAGCCAAGAGTCCAAAGATCTCCAGACAAGTCAGTGAGCTCAACTGAGCTCAGCAGAGCCGTGAGCCAGCTCCCAGCTGACGGCATGAGCACATGCACCAGCGCAGCCAAGCCCAACCAGGAGCGCCTCCATGAGCTGTATCAGGGGTCAGCATGCTCTGCCTGGCTCATGGGCCACATCTGACCCACCCCCTGCCTTTGAACAGATTGGAAAATTCAGTCTCTTCGATTTCATGGTTGAAAAAAAATCAAAAGAAGAATTATATTTCATAACGCCTAAAAGGTCTGTAAATTTCAAATTTCAGTGTCCATAAATAAAGCTTTATTGGAACACAACCATGCCTTTTTGTTTACCTGGTATCTATGGCTACTTTTGCAGTACTGCAGCACAACTGAGCGGTTGTGAAAGGCTGTCTGGTGTCAGCATTTACTGTCTGGTCCTTTACAGAAAAATATTGACAAGCCCTGAGTGAAATAAATGTTCTAAGTTGTGTCCCCTAAAGACTCAGTGGTTGTTTGTTCTGTAAGGCCCTTTTAGCTAGTTCTGCTCTAGCAGAAATGCCATCAGTGGAGAGCTGTCACACACAAGGGGTCGTCTCCTGGGAAGATTTTCTCTCTGTCCTGTGTCTTTTGGTTTCTGCCCCTGGGAAACTGTCATGTGACTTGTGATTTCTCTTCCTCTATCTTTGCTTCTTTATTTGCTTGCTTAATTTTTTTTTTAAGTCTCAAAAGAGATAAATTGAAGACACACACTCCCCTCATCCTTATTCATTGACATAACAAAGACAACTCATTCCCAGATGGGATTATAAACTAAAAAACAAACAAACAAACTCACTGCCATCACGTGACCCTATAGGAGAGGGTTGAGCTGCCTCTGTGAGTTTCCAAGACAGTAACTTTTTTTTTTTTTTTTTTTTTTTTACTTTTTAATGGGAAAAGATAGCCCCCATGTTTCTCCTGGAGATGGATCTCCTGGTGATTTCAAACCACAGACTCAGTGGTTAGCAGCTTATGATAGTTTGTTTGTTTGCTTGCTTATTTCTTTTTGTGCCAACATGCTTTTCATAGGAACATGTGGGCAGAGTTCAATCTGTCAATCAGGTCAAAACTTGATTGGAGGACAAGTGAGATAAATGGTTCCCTGGAAGCTTCTCTCTCTCTCTCTCTCTCTCTCTCTCTCTCTCTCTCTCTCTCTCTCTCTCTTCCTGCTGGCAAATCACTTGGACACCTATTGGAGCCCTGAAGACAAATCCACTGCCAGTGGTAGCACAAGCCTTTGCACCGAGCAAGCTGTGATCTCCCTGCATTCGGCCTCACTGCTGTGTGAGTCTGAAGAGGATTTATGAACTCGTATCAGACTTATGGACTTGATCTGTTTGAGCTGGGGTGTTTTCCTGATATATAACTACTCCTTGACATAAACTTCTCTCTTATACATAAATGAGTGTCACTGAATTTGTTTCTGAATTAGTCAACCCAGCTTAATACACAGTCCAAGGTGTAACCATCATGCCACAGGAGTGGTCCAACCACAGCCATAGAGGTTCAGATTTACAGCACATATTTTGGAATGATATAACTCAAGTAATGCATGTAACATCAGGGTAGTAAAATATAACGGACCAATCCTCTTACCTGAAAGTCAAATCCTCTCTCTGGTATCCCATCAGAGAGTGCTAGTGGTGTGATATAGGCTTGAGGCCAGAAGGACTTCCTCCTCGCTGCCATACACCTGGACTCCATGGCCAGAGGCCAATATCAGAGACTGTGAGCTCCGACCATAGATGTTCACACTTCAAACAATACTATTCTTCAGTCATCTGGAGTCCAGAAATTAAAAATGCCAACCACTCTGCCACAGTGACTGGTGAGAGTCCAGAATCTCCACCTTATAGCACTCATCCCAGTCACATGCCCAGAGATCAAGTATATAGGGGCAGGGAATGTGTACAAGTGTTATGAATTATATCCCCCCAGAATTACATGTTGTCAATCTTAACCTCTGCACCTGTGGCTACAATCCCATTTGGGAATAGGGTATGCTTGTTATGTTAAGGATGCAGGATTAGTGTCGAGTGTGCTTTGAGATATAAAAAAAGATTGAGCAAGCAGATATCAGGAAAGACAGAGGCCACGTCTTAAGGATCTCTAGGGTCCTTAAAGATCTCTGGGAAACCTAGAACCAAAGCAGAGAGGAAGCCTTCCGCTAGAGCCGGCACCCTGAATCTGGACTTCCAACCACTTCAACAGTGAAAAAATCCATTTCTGTTTGTTAAGGCCATCTGTGGTATGTCTGGTAAAGCAACAGTAGAAAACTACAGCAATACCTTTCCTAAGATTGTTGCAACAAATGGTCACATACGACATAGTGGGAAATAGCCCTGGTGCCACAGTGGTGATCACGTGGGCTGAGACCCACAGCAGGGAGAAACCACCAGCCACTCCTTAGGAGAAAGATGGAGCCTTCTATTCCTGAGGACAATTTCAGTCTTGAAAACTCATAAGGACAATTCTATCCTGTCCTCAAGGGTTTCTGCCAGTCGGCATGTACTCGATGGCAGTGAATGAGAGGCTGGTATAAACAAGAAAAAAATGTATCTTCTCGCAATTCTGGAAAATAGTGGTGCAAAACCAAGGTGTTGTCAAGGCCCAACTCTCCATGCACACTCTAGTGGGGCCGTATGCCCTTGCTTCATGCAGCTTCTGGTGGTCTCAGGGTTCCTCGGCTCACAGTGGCAAAACTCTTGTCTTTGTTTCTGTTTTCACAGGGCCATCTTCTCTGTGTGTTTCTCTGTCCCTGCATCTCTTTTTATAAGAGAGTTCATCACTTAGAGCAGACACTCCTACTCTAATAGACACTCCTGTTAACTAATTATATTATTTTCAAATAAGGTCACATTCACAGGTACCAGGAATTAGAATGTGCACACACCTCTTTTGAAGAACACAAATCAACTCATAACAGGAAATCTGAAAGAAAAGAAGTGATCATATTTAGCTAGACTATTACATTGAACAAAATTGATCAGATTGGACTGCAATGTCATTTCATCTATTTCTTTAGCCCACAAAAATCCTTAAGCCGTTTGCAAAATCCACTCACATTAAATTCAGAAATGACAAGAAAATATGACCTCTCAATTTTATTCATTGATATAATATGCTTTTGGTATTTGCGCCACCTGACTCCCAGATCAGAAATTAAATTTAGTCAAGTCTGATCAATTTTAATCCAATGCAATACTCTAGATAAATACTTTTTCTCTTTCTGATTTCCTGTCTATTTTGAGTTCATTCATAGCAACAATATTGTCATGTACTTTCCCTACCACCTTCCAGAATTTCTATCCAATGAATAAATCAGCCCATTCCTCCTCTTGAACTTCAAGGAGCAAACAGTAATTTATTTGTGGGGGGCGGGGGGTAGGGGGGGCAGGTACATCACTGCTCTCTGGTAGTCGTGGGAACTACCTAGCTCTGCTCCTGAGAGCCGCCGCTGAGTTTGAGCTGCCAAGCCCGTGGGCCGCAGTCCCGCACTCAACCACTTACAACACCGGGGCTCAGAGCCCAAACAGTAATTTACACTTCCAGCTCCCCCATTCAGAAATACCTAATAGAATTCTTTCTTCCTCCTGTCCCCTGGCTCAGAAATCTAATCGGTGGTCTCAAAACCTTTGGTAAATTTACACAAAACTCATTGGCATCCTCCAGGTTAGAGGAACATAGACCTTTCAGCAAATGTTGGCCTTAACCCTGTTACTAAGTATCTTCAGAAATTAGAACAAGGCAGTGTTTTTCCCCAAAGGAGAAAAAGTCAGACTCCCACATCTGGAGTTTGACCTTTGTGCGTGTTGTCATTTCACCCACCACAGGAAACTTTCCTGGGCTGGATGAAACCTATAACTTCTTAACAGCGGGGCTGGTAGCAATCCCACCCAGCTGTGTGGAGAGGGAAGTGACAAGGCAATTAATATTCTGTTAAAACTTCAGGGGGTCTCACTAAAGTTGGCCAGGTTTCAGGGATGATTCACCAGGTCAAAAGCCAAGCATGGAATTGTCTATTCACTTTTACTGACTCACTCATCAGCCCTAAGCAATGTGTACCTGGGCAGAGCTGCGAGATCGTGAAGCTGCCTCTCTGGAGTGCTGCCCTTCAGTGCTGGCTGTGTAAGCCCATTCTCTGGAGAAGCCTCTATGTTTAGCCCAGGCTGATTTCCAAGTATGCAAAGGACTGTTTTATGAAGGAATATGACCAGGCTTTTCCTTTCATTGCTTTATTTGAGAAAAAATAACCATAGACATTAACATATCTGACATGAGAGAATAATTCTTATTCCTTAGAAAATGATCTTTAGTTCCATGTCTTAAGAGGTCCAACAGTTTGTAAAGCTCGTGGTTAGTTAGTAGTAACTCAGAGGGCTGAGCCCTGGTGGCGTAGTGCTTGTGCGCGGGACTGCGGCCCACTGGGACGGAGGTTCAATTCCAGCAGTGGGGCTGGGCCTCCTACCACCACCGAAGAGCAGTGATGCCCCCCCCAAAAAAGTAGTGACTCAGAATTGCTGAATTCCCAGTGACGGTATTTCCAAGCTGGAAGGGAAGTTTCCAAGCTAGAAGTACTTTTTTGTAAGAGGGAGATGCAGAGTTTTGCATAATGGATAAGAGCTTCGAGTTGGGAGACTTCCGGCAAGATGGGGACTAAGTAACACATACCAGAGGGACTCTGCAGAAATCAGAACAGGAGAGTCCCTCTGAGGGAAATTCCACACTGTGACGTCACAGGAGCATCCTAAAGATAAGGAAGCATAGAACTACGAGGTTTTGAGGAGGTGTGGGCATTTGGCTTACCACTGTGGAAGCTGGCTAAGGCTTTACCTTAGCCCTACCTCACTTTCAACCAATGCTCGGTTCTTTCAGCTGGCTCAAGGGCTTTATTTAAACACTGCCACAGCTTGATGTCGCCTCTGGGCAGGGTTTAAACCTCTCCAGCCCCATAGTCAGGAGATCCAGGCTCAGCTATATCTTTGCTTTTGTTATGCTCTACTCTCTTTCCCCTCACAGTCTCACCAGGCTCAGTTTTTTTTCTCCTCTCTTTCCTCTCACACACCAGACCACACCTCTTCACCTAGGGCAATTACTCCACCCAGTTTGGAGAGCGCCACTATCTGCAGAGTGACATGCAGCGGGGGAAATCTCTCCCATCTTCCACCACAGAGGAACTCACGTCTACTCTCCAAGGTCCTTTAAGCATCTCGGGCAAGACCTATCCACTCTTTGGCGTGTTCTCTGTGATTGGAGAAAACTTTGCCTACCTTCCATGGGGCTCTGTGTGAAAGAGGTTGCCCCTGTCCATCCTCGATGGTCCCATGTGACTGAGGGAAATTTCTCCCACTTGCCATCATGTCCCACACAGACTAGGCAGCTCTGCCAACACTCTCCAGTGATCCACACTGCTGTTGGAATCTCTGCCAGACCTACATGGCAATCTAACTGACTAGCGCAATTCTGCCCGCCATCAACAGTGTTCTACAAAAAAAGCGGACACACCCACCTGGCTTCCTCAGCACTCCAGTTGCAGCAGGCACCCTAAATGTCCTCTGAGGGACCCTCAGACACCATAGCCCACACCACCACAGCTTCCTGTGAGATCATTCAGTGCAGCGCCAGGGTCCAACCAGTGCCACAACCACTCAACCAGTGTCCCCTGAAAGGACCATCCAACTTGCCCTCCAAATAACAGACCACTGGTTGCTTGGTGAAAGAGTGAAACCACAGGAGAAGAAAGTGTTAGCCTGACCCTACAGTGCAATAAACTGTAGGCAGTTCAAAGAAGAATTCCTACAAGTCTTCCAAAGAGAAAGCCCAGTTCTCTATAGCTCTCTGGACAATGACACCAGGCTCCTCTAAAACAACGCAATACAATGAGAAATCAGGTCAACAGCCTCAATGAAAAACCAGGAAAAACAAAAAGCAATGGCAGATGCCCTGAACCTAACGATACACATAGAAGAAGCAGACATCGATCTGCCACAGAAAGAAAATTTCATAATTTTGCTTGGAGTCATACAGGATATGAGAAAAACAATATAGAAACAGGAAGCAATGATAGAGGAAATAAAGGCTATGCACACACACACACACACACACACAAATTATAGGACCTAAGGAATGAGCTAACAAAAGCCAGTAGCAAATTCACAGACTTTGCCAATAGATTTCAGGAGGTGGAGAACTGCTCCAGTAACTTAGAGGATAACCAAGCAGACTTCAGCAAACGAGAAAGTCAAATAAGGTAATCAGAGAAGCTGAAGAGAACCTGAGAGCATGTCTGATCCTGTAAAGAGGAGCAACATCAGAATAATTGGACTACCTGGGCAAGCCACAATGAAGAATTCAACGGCAAAAATAGCAATGAAATTCTTCCCCTACTTAAGGAAAACTTCCCCTATTTAATGAATGAAAACCAGGCAACCATTATGGAGGTTGAAAGAACATCAGCTAAATTGAATCGCAAGAAGTCACCAAGGCATATAATAGTCAAACTATCCAACTTTGAGGAAAAGGAGAAAATCATGAGAGCAGCTAGGGAAAAACAAGCAGAGACCTATAAAGGTACATAATTAAAAACATGCTCAGACCTATCAATGGACACTATGAAGAAGAGGAGAAAATGGAGTAACATGTTCCAGAAATTGAAGGAAAATAGTGCAAACCCAAGAATACTCTATCCAGCCAAATCATCTATCAAGATAGATGGAGAAGTCTTCCCAAATAAGGAAAAGCTCAAAGAATACATTAAAAGAAACTCAGCCCTACAAACGATCCTTGCCAACTCAGTATGGGAACAGCACTCACCAAGCACAAATAAGAGACCACCACATAGAATAACTCCACTCAGAGAGCAACAAAGAGAAAACAGCCCCACAGATAGCGCTGACTCATGGTGGAAAGAAGTCAAGAATGATCTACACTCACACACATATGCTCAGCACACTGAGATGGAAGGGACGTAGGAAAACATCAAGCACAAAAGGTTCAAGATGACATCACAGAGTCCACAGATGCGTATATTAACCATGAATGTCAATGGACCAAATTCAAGTAATAAAAGGCTGAGACGAACAAAAATACAACTCATTAACCTACTGCCTACAGAACACATATTTCAAGATTACAGACAAAAACATGCTGGGGATCAAAGCCTGGAGAAAATATACCATGCAAATGACAATTCAAAAAAGCAAGAGTTACAATCCTAATCTTGGACAAAATTTATCTCAAAGTGCAAGCCATAACAAGAGATAAGGAGGGGCCCTATATAGTGCTCAAGAGAACAGTAGGCCAAGAACAAGTGAGCATAATAATTATATATGCACCCGAGACCCAAAAAGTTCATCAATCATAGAATCCAAACGATAAGAAAAGAAATTACAGGCGCAACTATTATAGTGGACTTTAATACACCACTCTTTGAGAAAGATTGATCACAGGGAAAGAAGCTGACTGAAGAGACTATAGATCTAAGCTTTACAATTAGATAGATTGTCCTGATATTTTCAGAGCCCTCAACCCAAATGCAAAATAATTCACTTCCTTTTCAAGACCACATGACACATATCCAAAAACAGATTATATGTTCCTTGAATCTATAAATTCAAGCACATAGAGATCATGCAGACTTCTCTACCTGACCACTATTCCACAAAGCTGGAAATCAACAAAAGGACAGTTAAGAAAACAAGGGTAAAAAATTGGAGAATGAAGAACACTTGATTGCAAAAGGAGTGGGTCCTGGCTGAGATCAGAGATGAGATTAGGAAATTTCTAGAAATCTATGAGAATGAGAATAGGATATACCAACACTTATGGGACCCAGCAAGAGTCTCAACAGACCCATAGCAATAGAAGAAATAGACAAAGTTACCAAGGGATTACCAATAAAAAATACCATGGACCAGATGTCTTTACTGGAGAATTCAGGGAAGAACTGATATCAACACTATCAAAACTCTTCCAGAACAAAGAAAAAGCAAACTCCCAAACTCCTTCTATGAAGCTTGTATAGCACTAATACCTAAGGCAAGAATCCCACAAGAATCATGAACTACAGACAAACATCCTTAATGAATATTGAAGTAAAAATCCTTAATAGAATACAAAAGTATATAAAACAAATAATTCACCATGACCAAGTGCGATTCATATGAGTGATGCAGGGATGGCTCAACATAAGAAAGACCATCACACTGATATGAAAAATTATAAGAACCACAGGATAATATTAATAGATGCAGAAAAAGCATTCAACAACATCCAATACCAATTCCTATTAAGACACACAGAAGATATGAATGAAAGGAAAATTCCTCAATAAAATACAGGTTATATATGAAAAACCGGAAGTCAACAGAGGAATCAATGGAGAAAGACAAAGACAATCTTACTGAAAAGGTATCCAGACAAGGATGTCTCTTGTCCCCACTATTATTAAACATTGTGCTGGAGGTCTTAGCTAACAACATGCATCAAACGTATTCACTTGGGGAAGGAAGAGGCAAAACTACCATTTTTCACAGATGATATGATTTTATATATGGAAAATCCCAAAAGCTCCACAGGGAGAGTACTGGAAGCAAAAGAACAGTGGTTCTTAACCTAGTGATCACGACCCCTTTGGGAGTTGAACGACTCTTTCACAGGGGTTGCCTAAGACCATATTTCCAGTGGTCTTAGAAACTGAAACACTCCTCCTCTATCTGTCTCCAGGGGGGCCAACCCACATGCAGAAAAACCCACATACAGGATCACCATGACACGAGGAACTGTATTACAGGCTCACAACTATAGGAAGATGGAGAATCAGTGCAATAGAGGAATATGGCAGAGTAACAGGATACATGATCACAAGCAGAAGTCTACCAGACTGTTATACACATTGGAAAAGACCACCGAAGTGAGGATCTAAAAAGTAGTACCCTTCACAATAGCCAAGCACAAATTGAAATAGCTAGGGATATATCTGAATT
>PVJH01024173.1:0-33506 GCA_004026705.1 Nesogale talazaci | reverse complement strand
ACCACTTTCCAACAGACTGTCTGGGGCCAGGAACCATTCCAGACCCGGACCGGAGCGGCCTGGCTGGAAGCATTCCCCTTCTTTTCTTCCCTTCTTCCTGCCGCAGGCCTAGGGCTGGGACATCCTCCTCCTCCTCCTCCTCCTCCTCCTCCTCCTCCTCGGAACTGCCAAGACCCTCTCCTGAAGAGAAGAAAAACTGTCACCAGCCTTTGACCTGATGAATCATTAAAACTGCTGAGTTTGAGCTGGCCCTCACAGCGAGGTGCTGCACAACCCGGAGCAAACTTTAACAAATAACTAGCCCCCGCCAGGGCGGCCAGAGGAAGCCTTTTTCACTAGACAAACCGACAATTAGCAGCTATTCAAATCCCCCTGCAGTCCCGGCATCTTGGTTCTTCTTTGAAAGTGCCTCGGCATGGGGTCGAATTTTTGGCCTTGAGTTTAGCACCACTGTGCATCAAATCAAAGCCAGGGAGCAGGCAGTTGTGAGAATGGGAGCTATTTGGGGATTAGTGACTTTTGGAGTTGTAATACTCGGTGAGTGGTGGGCTAGGAATGTCCTCCAGGAGTACCAGGCAGTGAACGCTGTGGGACATGTCCTCGTATTGAACTGGAAAGCAGTGAGTCACTCCCCCAGAGGGGGGAAAGACAAAAGGGCATGACATAACAGCCATTCTAATACACAGCAGCCCCACGTGCTAATCTGCTGTTTGTAACCGCTGTCGGTGGCAGTCAGCCGTTCCAATCCCGGGTGGTTTGTGAGACCCCAAGTTTTCTACCCCCAAAGAGCCATGAATCTGTATGTACGCCCCTCTTGCCACAGGAGGGAACCGTTTCTGGAGGAACAAAGAGAGGAGCGTGGGGCTGAGATGGGAGAAGGGAGGAGGAGGGGGCAGGCATCCAAACTGCTCATTTCCCCCTAGGAAGCATACGGCCCAACCACTATGGTGGGTGAGCCAAGCACATTGGTAATGGGTAATCCAGATTGCATCGCAGTCTCGCCTGCTTCCCAGGCACTGACTGAACTTTATAACTCTTCTGGGGGCACGGCACAGAAACCCAGGGCTTCTGATTGACCAGTGGAGAAGAGGGAGTTAGAGTCGGCTGGTCCGAGGCTCTGACGTCTCCACAATAGCATGCTGCCTTCCGTCAAGAGAGTCTATGTCTCTTTGCTTATTTATGTATTTGTAAAGAAATCAGAAAATCGTGATGTCAGCAGCAGTCGCCAGCACTTCAAGATGGCAATAACCCTGCCTAGAAAGCACTAGCAAACTCAATGTTTCAGAGCTGGAAAAGGCAGAAGACAGAAGTCCCCAGCTGGGAACCTATCCAGTCAAGGCACCCTAGAGGGGGCCAGTTCTGTGAGAGGGTGAATTTCCCTTTTTATTTATTTATTTTCTTTTAATGGAAGTGTAATGTATACACGGTAATGTGTGTGACTCATAAGGCCTGATGAAATGTATGTATGCATTTGCATAATCACCACCCAGGTCAAATGATCATGACTACCAGCCTCCCAAGTCCCCTTCACAGTCAATACAGACCCCTCTCTAAAAGAGATCTTATTCCTGCCCCTTGCCCTTCATGGAACTTCATGTCAAGGAGACCACGTAGTTTGTAGCTTTTGTGACCAGCTTCTTCTTCTTCTTTTTTGCATCACTGCCTTGGTGGGACTAGGAAGTCCAGCCTTGCTCCTGGAGAGCTGCTGCAGGATTTTAATCGTCAACCCTGTGGGCCTCAGTCCTGCACACAACCATTGCGCCACCAGGGCTCAGTCATGGCCAGCTTCTTACACTCAGCATATGAGTAGTATCTTTGAGACTTATCTCTGTGACTTTGGGTATGAATCATTTGTTCTTTTTCTTTTCCTTTTTTTTTTTGGGGGGGGGGGAGCATCACTGCCCTCAGGTGGTGGGAGTAGGAGGCCCAGCCTTTGCTCCGTGGAGCTGGAATGGAACTTCCATCCCAGTGGGCTGCAGTCCCGTGCACAACCACTACGCCACCGGGGCTCAGCCCCGTTTGTTCTTTTTCATTGCTCTCTAGTATCCCATTGTAGAAATATACTATGGCTTGTTTATCCGGTCCGACATTTGCTACTTGCAGCTTTTGTCGATTGTGTGTAACGCAGTTATGGATGTTCTTGAAAACACGCGTCTTTGGCTGAACCCATGCAGCCACTTCTGTTGGGTGGATATCCAAGAGTGGAACTGGTGAATCGTTTATGCTTTGCAAAATACCTCGGTTATTTTGCAGGGACCACGTCTGTCTTATTCATTGCTCTCTCCCCCGAGTTGGCCACAAAGTGGGTATTCAATAAATATCTTTGGAAAGAATGAAAGGATATTGATGAAAATGTCAATTTTTCCAAAATTAATGCACAAATTTGATGCGATTCTAATGAGATAGTGAGAAAGTTTTGATTTGGGGATAAAATTGAATAAAATAATCGTGAGGCTGTGTAGAATAGTAAGCACATTATAATTGCAAATAAAAATATGAAAAAGAAAAATAAAGAACAAGACTTATCTTACCAGATATCAGAATGTACTATAAAACCACTGTAATTAAATCAATTTGGTATTGGCATGGGACTAGATGAATGAGTCAATGGAATGAAATAGAGAATCTAGAAATAGACCATATATATGTATAAACATAAATTCATATATATATGAATTTACTATACTCCTATGGCATAGTTGGTATTTCAATTCTGTGATAAAGAATAGAGGGTTTAGTAAGTGATGCCAAAACCATTTCCATTCGAAAGAAAATAAAACTGAATTCCTATTTTATATCACATACAAATATAAACTCCAGGTATAAAAAAAGATATAAAAAATAAGATGATTAAGATATGACAAAATAATAATTTATAAAGTATGGGGCTGAGCCCCGGTGGCATAGTGGTTGTGCGCGGGACCGCAGCCCACTGGGACGGAGGTTCAATTCCAGCAGTGGGGCTGGGCCTCCTACTCCCACCACGGAAGAGCAGTGATGCCAAAAAAAAAAAAAATGTATAAAGTATGGAGGGTTGGTGGGAAAGGGGGAGTGGGGAGGGAGGAGAAAGGATGAGAAGCTGATGTCAAGGGTTCAAGTGAAAAAGCAGATATTTGGAGAATGATGATGGCAGCAGGCATGTGAAGGTGCTTGGCACAGTATATGTACGTATGGATTATGATAAGCGATGTACAAGCCCCCCAAAAAATGATTCAAAAAATAAGGAGATAACAATCTCAAAAAAATTAGAGGGTTACAAGTTCACTATAAGGGCAGGAAAAGATTTTTAAACCAAGACTAAGAAATCTAGGCACTATTAAAATAATAAACACATTTGACCTTATAACAATAAAAAAAAAAACCTTTTTGTCTGGCAAAAGATAAAATATGATCAATAAATAATAGACTTGGGGGGAAATATTTCTAACTCACCGGACAACTACTTAAAAACAAGGATCACAAGCCTTTACAAAGGGACAAGAAGGCAACAAAATAATCCCCAGGAAAAGCTAGCCAAGGATATTGGAAGGTCACCAAAGACTACATCGTAATGGCTAATGTCCTGGTGGCATGTGGGTTTCGGGGTTGGGTGCTCGGAGACCCCTGGGGGCATTCCCACCCTGTACAAGAAGGTCTCTGCGAGCTGGAATCCACTGGATGGAAACCAGTGAAAAATGTGCACCGGAAAGGAACCTCCCAATATTAGCATTACAAAAGGCAGACCTGAAGATACAATGATACGTCTGAAATATGCGCCTTTCAGATGCACCAAATGAAGTGAGGCTCACCACCCTTGCTGGGAGAGATGCAAGGAAAACAGTTCTCCCACTGTTTGCAAAAATGTCAATTGCCATCACCCTCTTCGAGAAACAATCTGGCAACAGTATTGTGAAATTGAAAATATGTGTTCCTTTGGCCCAATGAATCCCGCTCTTCTCTCCCAGAGGAATGGCCGAGTGGTGCAGAAGCACTTGTCAATCTGCTTCTGGAAAGATTGACTCCCTGCCATCAAGTCTGTGACATCTCCCCACGGCCCCCTACAGGGCTTCCAAGGCCGTAAATCTCGGTGGAAACAGAGCCTCCGCATCCTCCTGTGGACATGGTGGTGGGTTAGAACCTGGGAATGAGCAGCCCGATTCGAAGGAAACAGCACCCACATAAAGAGGGTAGGCAAGCAAATTTTCTCTGTCACACGGGGTCACTCGGAATTGAAAGTCTCTCCAGGGCACCAACGACAGTGTCGTGCACACTAACCACTGTCCTCTCTCCCTCTCCCCACCAAAAAAAGGAGGAAGCTGGAAAACAAAGTCAAAGCCTATAATAAAGTGATGATGGCAACATATGTAGACATAGACTTGATACAATTGATGTATCGAATACCATGAGAGCTCTAAGAGCCCCCAAGAAAATGATTCTTTTAAAGGCCATTGCTAGAGATCAGCGGTGTGCTAGTTAATATTTAACCATCAGTTCACCAGAAGGAAAGCCTTCGTTTGTCCACTTACAGATTTCCATGGTGCAATTGCTCTCACCGTGCCCAAGTTAAGCTACCAGCTTGCTGGCACTGAATGCCAGATGAAGACATCTGAACAATCTCTAGAAAGCTGGGTTACTCCAACATAACCCCATCTTTAATAAATTATGAGTCAGAGCTGGTTCAGCAGTATTGAGGAAAAAGAGAAAGAGACAGAAAATGTCTAAAATAGTCATCACATTTTATAAAAACATATTGACAGAAAAGTATATATGTGATTCAAATCCAGCAGCAGCTCTCCAGGAGCAAGACTGGGCCTCCTACTTCCACCAGGGCAGTGATGCCACACACACAAAAAAGAAAAGTATATGTGAATGCTATATTTGAATACAATTATATGAATATGCTTCACTGTGCGCATGAATACATTTCGAAGAATACATTGCATTGTGCTTATTCTGGAACCTCTATGGGGACCAAGAGGCAGTTGTTCAAACAGAACAAGGATTTTATTTTTTTTTTTTGGGGGGCGGGGGGCATCACTGCTCTCCGGTGGTGTGAGTAGGAGGCCCAGCCCCACTGCTGGAATTGAACCTCCGTCCCAGTGGGCCGCAGTCCCGCGCACAACCACTACGCCACCGGGGCTCAGCCCCAGAACAAGGATTTTAAATCAGGAAAGGTGTGCATCAGAACCGTACCCTCTCACCGTACTTCTTAAATCTGTATGCTGAGCACACGTGCAAGAAACTGGTCGATCTGAAGAATCTGAACTATCTGAAAAATGGAGCGACAGCATTGAAGGAAGGCTTATTAGCAACCTGTGACATGCAGATGACACAATCTCATAAGCAAGGGAACTTGAAGCACTTGCTGATGAAAATCAAGGACTATAACCTTCAAAATGGATTGCAACTCAACATCAAGAAAACCAGAGTCCTCACAACTTTACCAATAGACAACATCGTGCTGGATGGAGAAAAGATTGAAGTTGCCTTGTGTGGCACTCACCTAATCTGTGGTCAGTTTGAGGATTACGACTGTAAGGGTGGAGTCTAGCCCGCCATTTTGGAGCTAGTCAATGAGACCTCTGAGTGGGTATGGTTTTCTCCTGAGAATTCTGGGAAATCCAGTTGTATTTCCCCCTTGGAGGTGAGAGACTGACTACTCAGTCTCCTCAGTCCCTCCTGACAAGGCACAAGGCTGACTCCCTGTGAGACATCCTGGAGGAGCCACATGGGCTTACCCTGATGGAACCAGACTTTGGAAGCCAGAAAAGCCACTTAGAGACTCCTGCCAGCACAGAGATGCTTGAGAAGCCAGAAAGGTCCTTACCAGCGGTGAGATGCTTCTACCACCATTGAATACACAAGACTCGGCACCCACTGGCCTGTGATTATCCTGGTGTCATTGCATGCACTTCATGAGTCTGAAGAGGATTTATGGATTGGTATCGGACTTATAGGCTGATATCGGATATATGACCTTGGACTGGGCTGGGATGTTTTCTTAATGCACAGTTGCTTTTGTATATAAAACTCTGTCTTATACACGTATGAGTAATTATGAATTTGTTTCTCCAGTTTATGCAGACTACACACCTAGAATTTCATTTTGCTTGAATCCATAATCAATGTCCATGGAAGAAGTAGCCAAGAAATTAAATTATTGCATTAAACACCGCTGCTGCACAAGGCTTCTTTAAAATGTAGACAAACAAGAATGTCACTTTGAAGACTTCAATGCAACCCGTGGTCTTTTCAGTCACCTCGTACACATGTCAGAGTTGGACAGTGAATAAAGAAGACCATGGGAAAATTGATACATTTGAATTTGTGTTGATAAAGAATATAGAAAGTACCAGAGGCTTCCAAAAAAGCAAACAAGTTTGTCTTGAAAAAAGTTCAAGAGGCTGAGCCCCGGTGGCGTAGTGGTTGTGCACGGGACTGCGGCCCACTAGGACGGAGGTTCAATTCCAGCAGTGGGGCTGAGCCTCCTACTCCCACCACCGGAGAGCAGTGATGCCCAAAGAAACAAAACAAAAAATAAAAGAAAAAAGTTCAAGAATCAAAGGTGGCAAAACTCAGTCCCATGAATTTTGGTTATCTTTGAAAGGGGGGGGGGCAATCACTGCCCTCTGGTGGTCGTGGGAGCTACCCAGCCTTACTGCTGCTGGATTTGAACTGCCAAGCCAGTGGACCACAGTCCCACATTCAACCACGACGCCACAGGGGCCCAGCCCAATTTTGGTTATCTTATCAGGAGAGACCAGCACCTGGAAAAGAACATCATGCCTGGTAATAAAAACGAGTCAGCAAAAGAAGAGGAAGACCTTTGAGAAAGAGCATGACATGGTGGCTGTGACAATAGGCTCAAACATCACCATGAAGAGGGTGGTGTTAGGTGAAGGACCTGGCCGTGTTTTGTACTGCTGTTGACATAGGGTCGCTGTGAGTTCCACTCACTGATGGCACCTAACAACATGCGTATAAGACGACAAAGGGAGAGAAGAGTCAAAGAAAAAGAATAAACAGGGCTGAGCCCCAGTGGCATAGTGGTTGTGGGCGGGACTGCGGCCCACTGGGACGGAGGTTCAATTCCAGCAGTGGGGCTGGGCCTCCTACTCCCACCGCCGGAGAGCAGTGATGCCCCCCCCCCAAAAAAAAGAAGAAACAAAAATCCTACATGTACAGGAAATCAGAAATCAGCTGGGCTTCCAGACACCAGCAATAGTCAACATCGAATTACCATATGATCCAGACATTCCACTCCTGGGTACACTCAGATACCTCTAGAGGTGAGAAGTCATAGATTTGAACACACACAGAGGATATGCCAGTGTTGTCCTGTTCACAAAACCCAAAAGGTAGAAGCACCCCAAGTGTCCATCAACACACGAATGGACAAACAAATGTGAGACTAGACAGGCAATGGAATATGCATTCTTCATTTATAAAGAGAAATTAAGCTCTGATACACAGCCGTGGGAAACAGAACTGGGAAGAGAGTATGAGGACAGACTCTCAACGTTCACATGTTAAGGAGTCTGGGAGGCCATGGAGAGCACCTTCCTGTTCGTGGGGTGGAGATGCATCCCACTCCCATTCTCCTAAGTAAAAAATTATTCCCTGTGATGCCCCCTAATAATAATAATAATAATAATAATAATGCTAAATCTAAGGTGCTGCTTGTAAACACAGGGTCATGGACTACACACACACACACACACACACACACACACACACACACGCTTCAAAGTCAACTCCTTGAAGGTTGTCAGTCATCTAAGGCAATCACTCGATTGTGGCTTCCACCCTAAGGAGGGCCCACCCTCTTCTGATTAAGATAATCGATGGTTCCTCTGAAGGAGAGCCCAAAAACTCACTCCTAAGATCAAATCAACTTAGGAATACCGAGGTTGGGCTGGCATCTTGACTCTAGAGTAAAGGAACCAGACATCCTGCTTTTTTTTTTTTTTAACAATTTAACAATATCCCGCGGCGTTTTAAGATTAAAATAAATACATTACGATGCTATTTTTGTGTTCTATGAACATTTTTGCTGCTTCATATAGACCAAATTTTTTTTGTGGGGGGGGGCGCATCACCGCCTCTGGTGGTGGTAGGAGCTACCCAGCGCTGCTCCTGAGAGCCACCACTGGATTTGAACTGCCAAGTCCGCAGGCCGTAGTCCCGCAGTCAACCACTTACGCCACCAGGGCTCTAGACCAAATTTTTTATCAAGAATCCCCTTCCCCCCGTCAATGGTGTCTGACTTAAAATCTGATCACTTTACTGGAGCCCACCTGTCTTGTCACATGCGTGCCCTTAGTGCCTGCCCTTCCTATTGCATGTGTACCCCTAGTTCATCCCCGTTCTGTTACTTATGTGGTTACCTGTCATGAGGGGAGCTTTTCTGACCCTAGAGTGTAGATAAATCCTCGTTAGAAATATATTCTTTCAGAGGTCCCAAATCCTGTCTGATGTCTCTTTAATTTACCCGTCAATTACGCAACTATCCCGTGGTTCAGTGCGGGCCTGCTGCCCACTGGCTTGGTGGTTCATATCCAGCAGCAGCTTTCCAGGAGCAAGGCTGGGCCTCCCACTTCCACTAGAGGGCAGTTTATGCCCCCCCCCCCCAAAAAAAATTAAGGAAAAATAGAGTGAAGAAAGGACAATTGTGTAACTATCCCCTGGACTTTATTCGCTTCTGGGGATGATACCCCCTACACCATATATCACAGAGAGGCACTGTGAAAACCTTATGCTAAGTGAAATAACTCGGCACAAAAGAACAAAGATGACATGGTCCCATGTATATGAAATGTCTAAAATAGTTATGGCCATAGAAAGAACAGATTTGTTACTACCAGTCATTAGGGAACGGGGAATGAGAGTATAGAATAATAATAGTCATCATACATAATGTACAATTCATGTAACACCTCCCCCCACCCTAAGAAAACAAAAACAAATCAGTAAGTATATTGAGTTCCTGGTGCCCAGCTTTGCACCAGGGAATATAAGAACTCGTGGGCTATGACTTTATTCTTAACTTGTAGCCAGAAACATGTAAGCAAACAGAAGGTCAACCATAGGACAGTTTCCTATCTCTTATTAAGTGTGAAATAAGTGCCATAAACCAAGGGGAATGCAAACTATGGGTGGGGTAAGAAAATCCCACGAGAAAAGGAATTAAAAAAAAAAAAAAAAACTAAACCCCCAGGCCCTCCTTCTACCAAGCCTGGGGCTGTGCGGGAGGCTCCTTCTCCCCCACCGTGGTTCCTGTGGCCAGCGGGCCTCTGGGGAAGATGCCTTCGCCAGCCTCTGCAGCTGCCCCCTCCGTGCTGCCCCCAAAGACAAGCATACTTTACTTTAAAGCTTTTCCTCCTTTACTGATAACTGATTGACTGCTAATCACCATGGAAACGGACAGAGGAAACATATACACAACACAGCTGGGGATGTCACACAAGGTCAACATTCAGCAGTGTCACAAGATTTGGTTTCCAGACCAGGCTCTTGACTCCTTTCTAAGATAGCCACCGGCATCCCCCACCCCCCACCCCCACCCCCGCTCCCACCTCATGCTGCCACTCTCCCTCTCAGTGTGTCTATTCCTCAGCTCGGTCCATTTCTGTCTCCTGATGTCTTTTTCTCCGTGGTCATTGTTCATCTCTCCTTCTGGTGTCCACGTGCTGTCTCTCTCTCCCCGCTGGTATCTCTGCTTTTCTCTGTCAGTCTCTCTCTCTCTCTTTCTCTCTCCCTCCCTGCCTCTCTCTCTCCTATAGCTTGGTAGGCCAACTTGTCATGAAACAGGACCGACTCCAAGTTGCCATCAGCTTCGCCTTGGGGAAAGGCCCTTCCATTTCAAGGGGGCTCAGCTCTCCAGGTCCCCCTTTAACTGGGGTTAGGACTCTGTATAACACAAGTAGACCAGACAGGTAATCTGTGTGTCGCCAAGCTAAGGATTAGCTAAAGCCCGGTAAATCCCAGTTGGCCCCAACAGACTTCATCTTCAGAGCGCTCCAGCCCCTGATGAATTCTGCCCCCAGAGAAGTCTCCCGGGCAATCAGATCCCATCCTCACCAGCTCTCCCCTCCTCCCCCTACACGGCATGCCGCCTCCCGCTCCCATGTTCAACGGTTTTGCCTCCGTCCTTCGACTGGCAGGGAGCTGGGAACGGTCCTCCACTCCAGGGAGGCTGGTTTGGGCTGCTGCCATGGATGGGCTCGAGAAGGCACTCTCTCTCTTACGGAGAACTACTGAGCTCAGGGCCTTGGAATGATCCTGCTGGCACCGCACATTCATCCAGCTTGTCCGGAATTTACATAAAGGTCTGCATCACTCAGGTCTGAAAGGCAGGTGACAGAGGAAAACCAAGGAGGGGTTTTATTAGCGGGTCTGAGGTAATGTCAAGTCCAAGAGGCCAGGCCAAATTGGAAAAGAGGAAAAGAGTCAGGAATGGTAATATGAGATGAATGTTGACAGAACCCAGCTAGACAAGAGGGACAGGTGGAGGACACATGGAACGCTGCCAAGTGAGAGGCCAGAGTCAGAAGGGGCGACAAAAGGACACAGAAATCAACTAAAATTGAAGTGCGGCAGGGCTGGGGCTTCAGGCTGAGCTTGTAAGGTCAGATTTTTGCCCCAGGGTCTGGGGGTCTCGGCTCACTAGGTGAGACCACTCAACCAAGCCCTTAGCCAGGGCTGTTCCCAGACAAGGTGTGGCTGCCTCCGCTGGATGTTTCTTGCAATTTGCAACATTCGTAGTGTGCTTTGGTAACAAGTTCTTTGATAAAATTACCAAAGCTTCCAGAAATAAAACTAAAAGCAAACAAACTCACTGCTATGGCACGGATTCTAATTCCAAGCAACCATACAGGACAGGGTAAAACTGCTCCTTTTGATTTTCTGCGATTGTAAATCTTCTTTCTTCTCCTTAGTCACG
The DNA here is from genome assembly GCA_004026705.1 of Nesogale talazaci. Taxonomy (NCBI): domain Eukaryota; kingdom Metazoa; phylum Chordata; class Mammalia; order Afrosoricida; family Tenrecidae; genus Nesogale; species Nesogale talazaci. The sequence goes on along the minus strand of PVJH01024173.1, from coordinate 22,585 downwards.
GCAAAGTCTCCGTATTTCCTTTTTTTTAATCATTTTATTGGGGGTTCACACAACTCTTATCACAATCCAAACACACAACCATTGTACGCCAAGCACATTCGCACATTTGTTGCCGTCATCCTTCTCAAAACATTTGCTTTCTACTTAATCCCTTGGTATTAGCTCTTCATTTCCCCCCTCCTTCCCCACTCCCCCCTCCCTCATGAACCCTTGATAATTTATAAATTATTAGTTTTTTTTGTCATGTCTCCCGTCACCCACTTTTCTGTTGTCCATCCTCCAGGGAGGTGGTTTTATTTAGATCTTTGATTGGGTCTCCCTTTCTATCCCACCTTCACTCCCAGTATCACCACTCTCACCACTGGTCTGAAGGGATCATCTGTCCTGGATTCCCTGTCTTTCTAGTTCCTATCTGTACCCGTGTACATCCTCTGTTCTAGCCAGATTTGTAAGGTAGAACTGGGATCATGATAGTGAGGGAGAGGAAGCATTAAAGAACTAGAGGAAAGTTTTATGCCGCATCGTTGCTACACTGCACCCTGACTGGCTCACCTCCTCCCCAAGATCCTTCGTAAGGGGATGGCCAGTTGTCTACAAAGGGACTTCGTGTGCCCAATCTGCACTCTTCCTCATTTATCATGATATAATTTTGAGTTCTTTGATCCCTGGTACCTGATCCCTTCAGCACCTCGCGACCACAAAGGCTGGTGTGCTTCTTCCATGTGGGCTTTGTAAATCTTTATAGGAGTAGAAAGCCTCGTCTTTCTCCCCAGGAGTGGCTGGTGGATTCAAACTACTGACCTTGTGGTTAGCAGCCCAAGGCATAAACCAGCGCACCTTGACACAAATATAGATCAAGCGCTGAGCCCCGGTGGCGTCGTGGTTGTGCACGGGACTGTAGCCCACTGGGACGGAGGTTCAGTTCCAGCAGTGGGGCTGGGCCTCCTACTCCCACCACCGGAGAGCAGTGATGCCCCCCCCCAAAAAAAAAAAGAAGATCAAAACTAGCATTCTATTTTTCAGAAATAGCAGCTTTTAAGTTGGGTGCAGTCATTCAGATTGTTTTTATGCATACATGAACATATTCATGTATCTGCATATAAATATGAAAGTTTAGGGCTGAGCCCCGGTGGCGTAGTGGTTGTGCGCGGGACTGCGGCCCACTGGGATGGAGGTTCGATTCCGGCTCCCAGGAGCAAAGGCTGGGCCTCCTACTCCCACCACCTGAGGGCAGTGATGCCTAAAAATAAAAAAAAGAAAAAAAAAAAAGAAAGTTTACAACCTGAGGTCACTAAAGTCCTAACCAAAGCACATGAAAGTCGAAGGTTTTTTTTTTTCCCCTTTAATAATTATTACAGAGGGCTGAGCCCCGGTGGTGTAGTGGTTGTGCACGGGACTGCGGCCCACTGGAATGGATGTTCAGTTCCAGCAGTGGGGCTGGGCCTCCTACTCCCACCACCGGAGAGCAGTGATGCCCCCAAAAAACAAAACAAACAAACAAACAAAAATTATTACAGAACTTATTTTTGAACTATATTTTTCTCAAAAACATTTCTCTTGGGTTCTTGGTAGCTCAAACATATGTCTGGTTTGCAAATTAGTTAACCCAACACTGCATATGGTGCCCATTGTCTTGAAACTTGTTTTGCTGTTATTGTTTTTCTAGACATACGGTAGATTTGGGCACTGTCCATGACGAGTCAGTCAGGCTGCGATGTAACCAGGATGAAACGAACTACTCGCCTCTAGCTCTCCAAAGCTTCCTCCACCCCCCACCCCCCATCATGATCCCAACTCTACCTTACAAATCCGGCTAGACCAGAGGATGCACACGGGTACAGACAGGAAGTGGAAACACGGGGAGTCCAAAACAGATGAATCCCTCAGGACCAAAGGTGAGAGTGGCAGTACCGGGAGGGTGGGTCAAAAGGGAGAACCCAATCACAAGGATCTACATAGGACCCCCTCCCTGTGGGATGGACAGCAAAAGTGGGTGAAGGGAGACATTTGCCCGTGTAAAGCATGACAAAATAATAATAATATATAAATTATCAAGAGTTCTTGAGGGGGCCTGAGCCCCGGTGGCGTAGTGGTTGTGCGTGGGACTGCGGCCCACTGGGACCACTGGGAGGTTCAATTCCAGAGTGGGGCTGGGCCTCCTACTCCCACCACCGGAGAGCAGTGATGCCCCCCCAAAAAACAAACAAACAAAAAAAAGAGTTCTTGAGGGAGGTGGGGCAGGGATGGGGGGGGGGGGGAATGAGGAGCTGACACCAAGGTCTCAAGTAGAAAGCAAATGTTTTGAGAACGATGATGGCAACAAATGGACAAACGTGCTTCGCATATAATGGATGGATGGATGGATTGTGATGAGTTGTATGAACCCCCAATAAAAAGATGTCTTTTATGTGCTGCAAAACTCTGCTTATACAAAAGCTACAAACTCTGCTTATACAAACGCTACAAACAGAATAGAAGGTGATAAAGTTAAAAATCACAATTCATTGATTACCCCCTAAGTCACAACACTGGGAGCACCACAAGGAGGGTATTGCTAAAAGTATTCTCTATTTCACTCAGTGCACTGTGTGTGTAAATAAATAGGATACGCCTTTTCTTTAAACTAACGCCTACTTCAGAATGAGATCTTACTGTATGTACATTGGTAGACACTCTGCTTTTTCCATGTAACATATAGTTTCTTCTCATGTCGGCACATCAGATCCTCTTTGTTCTTTTTAATGGCTGCGCAGTATTTTAATGATTGCATGGTACTCTGCTAAAGCTGTCAAGGATTTCCTCTTGCTTATGTCCACAATCAAGGTTCACGGACACAGTACTCAAGAGATGAAACAACGCCTTCTGTTGGGTCCGTCTGCTGCCTAAGGCCTCTTTAGAGTGTGAAAGCAAAGATGCTACTTTGAGGATAAAGGGGCCCCTGAGCCAAGCCATGGTACTGTCAAGCGCCTCACGTGCGTGTGGAAGTTTGACACTGAATCAGGAAGACGGAAGCACGGTGGTCGCATTTGAACTTGGGTGCCGGAAAAGAATATTGAAAACACTGTGGCCTGTGCGAAGAACACACAAACCGCCTTGGAAGAAGTACGGGAGAAGAGCTCTTGGAAACAAGTGTGGAAAGGCTCACCTGCTTTGAACGTGTTCTGAGAAGAGACCGGTCCCCGGGAAAGAACCTCCCGCTTGGTAAAGGAGAGGGGAGGTCAAAAAGCGGAAGACCCCTCCACAAGACGGACGGGCACGGGGCCTGCAACAACGGGCTCGAGCGTGAGGCGTCCAGGTTGGCCTTTTCTGTCGCAGGAAGGCATGCTGTGAGTCTGACCCAGCTCAAGGGCACCGCACAGCCACCACGGTATGCCGTGGTCAAAGAAAAGGTCCATCGTTTCATTTAGCAGCCCCCTGTGGACGCAGTCTCTGATGGTTTCCCATCTGACGGCTGGAGGCCAGGCTGTTATGAACCTTTGTTGACACACGACCTTGCCTGTCCTCTCCCGAAGCGCGTCTCAACTCCAGCTCTCTCTGCCTTTCTTGGAAGCAGGCGCAGGTTGGCAACCTGCTTCCCTCCCTCTCCTTCGGAGGCTTCGGCACCTCCCACCCATCCCGTGAGAACCTCTTCGCCTGGCCCAGGAGCTGCTTCCTGCTTTGCGAACGGTGCTGCCGACCAGCGCACGGGTCTTTGGGGCTTGAAGGGTTTCCCCGCCATCGCGCCAAGAAACTAATTTTGTGGCAGTCACCTAGCCTGGTGTCAATTTGAGGATGAAGCGTGTCGGGCTAGAGTCCAGCCTGTCTCTCTGGAGACAATGAGATCTAGGTGTGGGCATGGCTTTCTCCTGAGAATCGGGGCAACTCCGGCTGTATTTCCCCCTTGGAGGCCAGAGACTCTCTGCTCACTCCCCGGGAGACATTGCAGCTGATGAGACACATGGTGGCATGCTGATAGACCCTGAACCCTGGAAACTGGAGGAGCCATGGGGAGAGATGCCTGCCAGCGCTGAGACCACTGGATACACAAGACTCTGCACCCACTGGCCTGTCATTGTCCTGGTGTCATTGCACATGCTTTGTGAGTATGAAGAGGCCTTATGGATAGGTATCGGACATATAGGCTAATATCGCACTTATGATCTTGAACTGAATTGGGCTGGGACGTTTTCTCAATGTTCAATTGCTCTTGTATATAAAACTCTTTTTTTTTTTTTTTTTTTTTTTTTTAGGCATCACTGCCCTGGTGGTGGGAGTAGGAGGCCCAGTCTTTGCTCCTGTGAGCGGGAATTGAACCTCCATCCCAGTGGGCCGCAGTCCCATGCACAACCACTACGCCACCGGGGCTCAGCCCTAAAACCCTTTCTTATACACATATGAGTGTTTATGAATTTGCTACTCTAGTCTACCCAGACTAACACAAACATGGAATAACAAAAACTCAGGCAAGGTGGCACATTACAAATGTTGTGCTTTAATCGTCCCTGGCTTCGGTTTCTTATGAAATCTTAAACAATGCTTCATTTCTAATGCTCACCAGCCCCATTCCCATATTGATAACAATAGGGAAAGCCATAGTTATTCTTCTTTTTCCCCTACTTAATATATCCTCTTCCCCAGCCTGGAAACATCTTTTTATTTTAGGAGCACATTTAGAACCATTGAGCAAGGGGGCAAATTGTCAATTCAACAGATCTCTTCCCTGCCCGTTGTGGTTGTCCTCAAGTACGTGCTCAAGCGAATGCATTGGTTTTAATCATGCTGTCACGGCGGCAGGTAGGCTGCAATGTTCTGTCGTTAATAAACACTCTGAAAATGTCAGAACTTGGAGTCCTAAAGCTAATCCTGCGTGAGTCACACATCACCTCCTGGTACCTGAAACCTAAGGCCAACTGAATGCATAATTTCCCAAGCCCTGTGGAGAGTGGGTGATGGGGTAGGGGGTGTCACACAAAGAGGGAGGCCATTTCATGAGAGAATTCCATCCCAAAGCTGGCCTTGGGGCAGAGTGCCTGATGGGTCTGGACTTCTGTGGACACCTGTTGTTTTGCCATTTGTTCTGCTGAATTAGAGACACCCAGAATTCCCTAGGCTGATCCTTGGACTTTCACACCTGTCTGCAGCTGAATTTTTTTACTTGGGATCTAAGCCAGCAGCATTTGCAGGCCGTCCAGAAAATCAAGCGTGGGATTTCTAGGCTGAACATTGCAAAACAAAGCACATTTTTCCACTCCCGTCCACCCATGAAGCATTCATTCTTGCTCTGGTCATAAGAGCACAAAGTGAGGATTTGAGCATGGAAAAGCTCAGAACCAGAACGGTATGGAGAGAAGCCCCTGAGGCCCCAGCATGGGAAACTGTTGATTCTGAGGGAATTCTAGAATGGATACTCTGGGTTTACAGCATGTTCGGAACTCACATGGAAACCTGCTTCAAGGGTGGAGAGAAGAGAGAAAAGGTGGCTTGGGTGAGTTGTTTGGAGAGAGAGCTAGGGTAGGAGATACAGGGAGTGGCTACCCAAAGTTATGCAAAAGAACGCTCTCAGACTCATTTAATGCAATGCATTTTTTTTTCCAGGTGTTTCTGGGAGGGAAGTCAAGTGCAGGCAGGGAGGGCTTAGGAAAGAAAGCAGGAAGGAGATATGTTATTAACGCAAGCCCCCAAGGGCTACATGAACCACGGAGATTTCTCCCCAAGAAGAGTTGGTGTCTAGGCAGCATTTAGGCCAGCACTGTTCCTGCGTCAGCACCTCCTCCTTTGGAGGAATGGAGCCTTGTATCAAGAAGCCAGAAGTCAGGAATGGGCAGGTGGTAGACTGGGAGAACTACCGAACTGTAGGTGCTCTTCTGCCTGGGGGCTGTCACCCCCCAGAGACAGTGGACGAGGTCTTTCAACAACCCCAGTCCGAATTCTGTAAATGGCATTAAGACACCCAAGGAATAATTTTAGTGAACTATAGAACACATGTCAAAATGGACGAGCTGATATGTGTTCTGCTATGTACATTTTCAACACAACAACAAAACAAAAGCAATTTTTAAGACATCCAGGATAGGTGGACAAGATACCGGTAGAAGAACACCACATACCCGCTATAGATAAATAATAATAGCTATTACTAATGGGCTAACAAACAGGAATAATCAGGATTTTTGTTTTTGTTTGTTTTTGGTTTTTTTTAGGCATCACTGCCCTGGTGGTGGGAGTAGGAGGCCCAGCCTTTGCTCCTGTGAGCAGGAATTGAACCTCCATCCCAGTGGGCCGCAGGATAATCAGCATTTTTGAACCCATGCTATATACCCGGCCCGATTATAAGCACTTTACATGTATTAACTAAGGGGGCCCAGGAGATCAGCACCATAATTATAAATAAGGAATCTGAGGCATGGAGAGGTTCAGGAACTTCCTAACCAGTAACAGAGCTGAGCTCACAAGCCGTCTAGCTTGTGAACCCACCCTCCTCATGTGTCTGGTATACCATTTCTTGAGGTGAACAAATAGAGCCCTTTCCAATGGAAGTTTCCAGTCTAGGAAGAAGTTGTTGCTGCCGCTGCTGTGGTGTGGTGCCAGAGACTCAGCTCCGACCCTTAATGACCCTATGTCCCACAGGGTACACTACCCAGTCCTGGACCGACCTCACAGTGTGACGTGTGCATCCGTTCTCGGAGCCGCCATAGCACTCCATCTCATGGAAGGTCTTCCTCTTACTTCCTTTTATTGCTGCCTCGCCACTTGACCAAGGAATCAATCTCTCCTGATGATATGTCCAGGTCTGTGAGTCTTGCCATCCTTCCAAGAAACATTCTGGCTGAACTTTTTAAATTATTATTATTAAATCATTTTCTCAGGGGCTCACACAACTCTTATCACGATCAATATATGTTCATCAATTGTACGCAGACCACATTTGCCCATGTGTCCGATGTGCCATATATGTCCAGTGTGTCCTTTGACCCACTTTTCTGTTGTCCATACCCCAGGGAGGAGGTTATATACTCCACCTTCCCTCCACCCTCCTGGTATCACCACTCTCACCACTGGTCCTGAATTCCCCATGTTTCCAGCTCCAGTGCTGACTGAACTTCTTCCAACCCAGATTTATTTGGTCCTTTGGTAGTTCTGGTACTTTCGATGTTCTTTGTCAGCACTCTAATTGAACTGCATAGGTATTTCTTCAGTCTCCCTATTCTCACATGCACATGAGGCACTTGAACCTACCAGGGCTTGGGTCCGGTGCACCCTAGTCCTCAAAGTACCGAGAGAGAAGATATGCATTCAGTGTGTCATTTCAATACTAGGTCACAAATAGCACAGCGGTGTCAGAATGTACACTTGAGCTGAATGTGGTGCAGCCAGGTTTCTTTAGGGATGTCATGAAAATGATTCTAGGCCAGATAGCACTGCCCGTGGCTTGCATAAAAGGCCAGAGGCATGAATAAAGCTTAGGTATGGTCAATGCCATTGTTCTGGTGTAGGACCCATAGGGACACTAAGGTGGGGACCCCACACAGGTAGCCCACTGTCATCAAGTTGATGCCGACACATTGTAACCTTAGAGGACAGGGTAGAAGTGCTTCTTGGGGTTTCCAAGACAGTCCATCTCAGTGAGAGCAAACCGTATCGTCTTTCTCCTGCAGAGGGGCTGGGGGGATTGAGCCACCAACGATATGGTTAACAGCCTCGTGCATTCCCAGAGCTCCTCCACACAGGTGAAAAGGACTCAAATGGCACAGTCCCTAATAAAGCATCCCTAAGAGTCTAGTTAAGATATAGGATTTAAAATACTCATCGTCTGGGGGGTTTGTTGAAGATAAAATTTCTGGCTTACTTTACTTTTTTCCTCTCTGTAACAGGGATACATTGAAGGTTTTTTGAGTTTAGGAGTGGTGTGGGAGTTATACAATTTCATGTCAACTTGATAAATAAGAATGAAAGGAGGGAGTCTAGCCTGGTGATCCCTCCTTGTGGGCGTGGCATTCTCATGAGGACTCTGGGACTTCTTCTCTTCCTCCCTGGAAACAGAGTGCACTCTCTCTCTGCTACACATTCCTGTTGACGAGTCACAGTGATGGCAGTCAAAGTCCTGAAGATGCTTCCACCACCAGCCTGTGATCTTCGTGTATTCAGCATTGTTGCATGTGCGGAATGTGGCGGTTATGTATTCGAGGTGTCAATTTCATGATTGAGATGTAGGGGTGGAGTCTGGCCTGTTAATCTGGAGATAGCCATTGAGTAGCCGATGAGGCCTCTGTGTGGGCATGGCTTTCTCCTGAGACTTCTGGGAAATCTCACGATATTTCCCTCATGATGATGAGAGGCCACCTCCCCAGTTGTTGGAAGTCAGTCTCCGAGACAACGAATTATGGACAAGACAAGATGGCATTGTCCGAGGAGCTGAAGGAGCTGGAGGAGAAGCCACATGGCCTTACCCTGATGGAACCAGACCCCTGAAGCTGGAGAAGCCACGTGGAGACCCCTGCCAGCGCTGAGTTGCTTCTACCACTACAGGATGCTGTTGATGGACCCTGAGCCCTGGAAGGAGGAGCCATGAGGAGACCCCTGCCAGTGCTGGGACTCTGCACCCACTGGCCTGTGACTTTGTGAATCAGAAGCAGACTTTATAGACTGGTATTGGACATATGGGCTAATATCGGACTTATGACTTTGAACTGGACTGGGTTGGGATGCTTTCTCAATGTCCCATTCCTTTTGTATATAAATCTTACCCTTATATCTATATGCGTGTCTATGAATTTGTTTCTCTAGTCTCCCCGGACTAAGACACAGCGTGAATCTAAAGAGGCATTCATGGGCTCATATCAAACTTATGGACTTGATTAAAACTGGGCTGGGATGTTTCCTGACTATATAATTACTCTTTGATATAAAGCTCTTTCCTGGGCTGAGCCCCAGTGGCGCAGTGATTGTGCGCAGGACTGCGGCCCACTGGGATGGAGGTTCGATTCCAGCTCCACAGAGCAAAGGCTGGGCCTCCTACTCCCACCACCTGAGGGCAGTGATGCCCCCCCCCAAAAAAAAGCTTTTTCCTATACATCCATGGGTATCTCTGGATTTGTCTCTAGTCAGCCTGAATTAACACAAGTGGGCCATGCAGATTTGCTTATTAAAAAGGGAGTTCAAGCTACAGTGTGGGAGATGGATTGAAAGGGGACAAAAATGAAATGAGATTGGTTTGGAACATGTTGCAAGAGTCCTTGTTAGGGATGACCCAGGTCTTTTCCTGAGGTGTAGCAGAAGGAAAGGAAAGAATGTTTGAGAATTTTATGTAGGATACATATTATTGTTTATAACTCCTCTTCCTCTTGATTTGGCACTAATTTATGATGACTCTATATACATCTGAAGGAAACTGCCCAATTCAGCACCATCTTATCAGAGAATGTTCTGTTATAAATCATAGTGTTTTCATTGGCTAATTGTTAGAAATAGATCACCAAGCCATTCTTTATCTTAGTCTGGATGGCCCACTGGAACTTGTCCACTAACAGTTACCCTACTGATATTTGAAATACTGGTGGCATAGCTTCCAGTACCATGGCAACACACAAGCCACCACAATAAAACAAACTGACAGGTGGTAGCTAGACACAGGGTATGTCATAACATACAAAATCATAGAAACTATTATTAATCAAAATACCATATTCTCCATCTTGGTCTATACACTTACTTTTTTTTTTTTAATCATTTTATTGGGAGCTCATCCAACTCTTAGCACAATCCATCCGTACATCCATTGTATGCAAAGCACATTTGTACATTTGCTTTTCTTTGGTTTTTGTTTTTTTGGTTTTTGTGGGCCTCACTGCTCTCTGGTGGTTGTGGGAGCCACCCAGTGCCGCTCCTGAGAGCTACCACTGGATTTGAACCCCCAAGCCCGTGGGCCGCAGTCCTGCACTCAACCACTTATGCCACCAGGGCTCAGCCCTGTACCTTTGATGCAATCATCATTCTCAAAACATTTTTCCCCTTCACCCCCTGGTATTGGCTCCTCCTTTTTCTATCACCTCCCGCTCCCCCCTCCCTCATGAATCCTTGATAACTTATCAACTATTGTAATTTTGCCTTGTCTTGTGGAATATACACTTGTTTCCGAAAGCAGTGTTTCCACATCTGTAATACACAGGCTTATTGTGCCAACATGGCCAATGAAGATAGGTAGGTGTGTTGTGCCAACATGGCCAATGAAGACACTGAGGTTAGTTGAAGGGCTAAAGCATAAACAACTGGACAAGCCTTGTGGCCCCACCCCCTCTGTCTCTCACTCTCACATCTTCAGCTCAGTGTGCAGCCAGCTGCCTTGCTCGTTCTCTGCCCCCATGTGCAAGCTACACCACCAGTGGGACACCAAATTCGTGAACTGGAAGTGGATGTTCCTTCACGCCTGCTTCACCACACTACTGTAATAGACACCTCTTGAGTCAGACCCTGCCCGACTGTTGGTGACCTGCCATACTGTTTTCGACCTGTGACCAGAGAGCCTGACTTACTCTACAGAGGACTACCCGGTGGTAGTCTTGAAGGACTGCCAGTGTATTAACTGTCTCGTGGAAGTGAGTTGAATCCTGCCATTCAAACTGCTTTATAGATTGTTTATTTTCTGGTAGATCTCTAGCTACATATCTCGATAAATATATATAAAATTATTAGTGTTCTGGTTTTGTTTCTCTAGAGAACCATGTTTAACACACCATCTCTCTAATCTCTCCCCTCACAGAATTTTGCACTCGTCAATATACATGACAACAAGATGTCAGTTTGGTCTCCCTTGAGGGGCTCAAATCATAATCATTTTCAATCTTCTTTGAGTTTAAGGAACAAAAAGAAGCCTTAAGGGGCAAGGTCAGGGTTGTAGAATGAGTGGGGTAAGGTCTCCAAACAAAACTCTTGCAGGACAGCCCTTGCCACCCTGGAAGAACTAGCAAGTGTGTTGTCTTGATGGAAAACATGTCAGTATGTTGTCTCAATGGAAGTGACTTTACTGGTCTTTTTGTCACCAATTTAGTGTTCAATGTTCTTAAAACTTCCTTAATCCTAAGCCCCAATGACCACCCTGTGTCCTTCAAGAAAGGATATAAAGATTACTCCTTGAGAATCCCCCAAACAGTCACCGTAACCGTCTGAGCTGACCTTTCTGCCTTGAATTGGCCCAGAATGGCCCTTCCTAATCCATTGTTTGAATCGGACCTTTAAAAAAAAAAAACAGACATGCTTCAGAATCTAAGACAAGGGTCTTGCAGAGGCAACTTGTTTGTAGCTATCTTCATATCACATAGACAAAATGTGTTTAAGCACATTTTGCTGGAAATAAACCTGTGCATGTATAAGCGGGAGCTCTGGTAGCAGTACATTTTTATGTACCCTCATGTAAATATTAAAATACTACAGTCAATTAAAAATACAATCAACTTAGTAGAAAAGGGATGGAATTAGGGGAGAAAGCAATTAGCAAAAGAAAATTCAAAGCTATCAGAAGAGAGACTCAAGCTTGCTGACAGTTAAGAGAACACACAGAGAAACACTGAGAAGCCACTTTCATCTTTGAGCTTAACAAACATAGAAAAGGGCGAGGATCCCAAATGGTGGCACGCCTGTGCAAGTACAAAGAACAATATTATGAACCCATAGTATCTTCACCCCTCAGAAATCACAACTGTACGTATTGTGATTTAGTTACTTAAAAAAAATCATCTTAGACTGCGGCCCACGGGCTTGGCAGTTCAAATCCAGCAGCGGCTCTCCAGGAGCAAGGCTGGGTAGCTCCCACGACCACCAGAGGGCAGTGATGCCCCCCCCCAAAAATCATTTTATTGGGGGCTCATACAACTCATCACAATCCATCCATCCATCCATTGTGTCAAGCACATGTGCACATTTGTTGCCATCATCATTCTCAAAACATTTGCTTTCTACTTGAGCCCAGCTCCTCATTGTCTTATCCTCCCTCCATGCTTCCCCCATCTGTCTTTGTTTTTAAAGTAAAACATTGTATACGTATTGATGCTTAAAGACTCGGGGTTGTGGTGGCAAGGAAAGAGTCGGACAAGGCAGGTCAGAACTAGGTAAAGAGAGGTCTTCTGGGGCACATTTCTGTACACAACAAGAGAAAACATGCCCGGCCCCGCCCCACCCTCACAATCACTGCTGTGTGTGCTTACTGTGGCAGCCATTGTGTCCATCCCGCTCCCTGAGTCTCTCTGTGTCTCCAACCCTCTCCCTGTCAAGTACGATGAGCTTCTCCAGAGTGGGCCCTCCTACTAACACGTTCAGAGTTAAGGATATCATAGGACCAAGGCTCCCCATTCTCACCTATAAAGAGCATACTTCTTCCACCACAAAGGTGTTCCTGTTTCTGGCAGTACCTGGCAATGTAACTGTCTTCACTAACACCATAGCTCAAATGCACCAATTCTGCTTCAGTCTTCCTTATTCCTTGTCTACATCTTGCATCTAAGGCAATTGAAAATATCGTGGCTATGCCAGGTGCACAATAGTATTCAAAGTGACATCTTTGCTTTTAACACCTTGAAGAGGTCTTGTTCAACAGATTTGCCCAATGCAAGACACTATTTCATGTCTTGACCCCCATGAGCATTGACTGTAGATTCCAATAACATAAAAAAAAATCCTTAACAATTTCAATCTCTTCTCTGTTTATTATGATGTTACTTATTGGTCCAGTGTGAGGATTTTATATATATAATGAGTCATAATACACACTAAAGGTTACAGTCTTAATCAGGAGGTCTTTGAAATTCTCTTCACTTTCAGCAAGCACAGTGGTGTCATCTGCTTATCACAGGCTTTAAGTGAGTCTTCCTTCAGTTCTGATACTGCATTCTTCTTCATATAGTCCAGCTTCTCTTATTATCTGATCAGCATACAGATTGAATAAGTATGGGAAAGGGACACAACCTTGATGCATGCCTTTTCTGATTTGAAGTCATTCCAAAGCAAAAACCAAACTCACTGCCATCCCGTCGATCCTGACTTAGCGTGATTCTACAGGACAGGACAGAACAGCTCCTCCTGCGACTTCCACGGGCTGTAACTCTTACTAGACTAGAAAGTCCATCTTTCTTCTGCAGAGTGACTGGTGGTTTTGAACTGTTGACCTTGTGGTTAGGAGTTCAACGTGTAACCACTATGCCACCAGGGTTCCTTTCTCAACAAGTCAATGAAGCACGGGTAAACATCTCTCTAGCATTCTTTTCCTTCAGCCGAGATCGATCTGATACCAGCAATCCATGTCTTCTTCTGAAACCAACTAGCTTTGATAGCTGTGCCCTTTCTAGATTCTGCTGCAACCATTTAAAAAACTATTTCAGCAAAATTTTACATGCTTGTGATAGTACTGATATTGTTTGATAACTGTTACATCTTGTTATATCTTTTTTCTTTGGAAAGGGCACAAATATGGATCCCTTCCAGTTGGTTGGCCAGACAGCTGTCTTCCAAATTTCTGGACCTAGATCAGTAATTGTCTCCATTTTTTGGAAAAAATCCTATTTGTCCTCCACTAATTCCTCGAGCTTTGTTTTTGCCAAGTCCTTCAGTGTAACTTGGATAGAAGTTCTTAAGATGGCATCAGTTTTTGATCAGATGCTACCTCCTTAAATATTTGAACATTAACCCATTCTTAGTACAGAATTCTATGTACTGGCTCAATCTACCTTTGTGTGTTAGTCTGGGTAGATCAGAGAAGCAAATCCATTAAAAACTCATACGTGCATAAGAGAGAGTTTTATATAAAGGGTAGTTACACATTAAGAAACTATCCCATCCCACTCCACATTGTTTGATGCTTCGTATTCATAGGAGCCTTGAATAGTGCAACTCAAGATGTATTGATAATGAATCTTGTGTGAAAGAATTATCAGAATTACCAGTAGATCAAAATATAGCCTTGATGACAAAAGTCACACCAAGATAGCAAAAGAAAACATTGTAACAACTTATTCATTGGAAAGACCTTTCTACCAAGAATATAAATAGCAACTACACACATGTATTCAGTAAAAGTAAAATCAATCCCACGTGTAGAAGGAGATGGATGACAGTATCATCAGTAGGAAGACAATCAAGGGGCTGAGCCCCGGTGGCGTAGTGGTTGTGTGCGGGACAGCGGCCCACTGGGATGGAGGTTCAATTCCAGCAGAGGCTCCACAGGAGCAAAGGCTGGGTCTCCTAGTCCCACCACCAGAGGGCAGTGATGCCCCACCAGAAAAAGACAACCAGGGTCCAGCTTTGGAACAAACCATAAATTTCTCACATGTAAGTGTAAGTTGAAGCTGCTGAAGAACATTAAAACAAGTCCTCAAAAGCCAAAATAGGACCTTGAGTATATCTCATCTGAACTCAGAGATCATTCAAGAATAAATTTAATGAACTGAGCACTAATGACCAAAGACCAAATGAGTTGTGGGATGGCATCAAAGACAACACACGTGAAGAAACTAAAGAGTCATTAAAAAGACAGGGAAATACAAGGCCAACATGGTTGTCGGAAAAGACTCTGAAACCTGCTCTTGAACATAGAATAGCTGAACTAAAAGGAAGAAATTATTCAGTAAAAGAGCTGAATGCAAATTTCAAAGGGTGGCTGAGGAAAACAAACTATTACCATGAGACTATAAAGCTCTGGAGTTAGAAAACCAAAAGAGGAGAACATGTGGTGTTTCTCCAGCTGAAAAACTGAAGAAAAACACTTCTTGAGTTGAACTAGTTACAGATTCTATGTATCATGATGGATGTGTTGTTGAATTGTGAGACGAGCAGGTGAAGGACGACAATTACATACATTTTCCTGAGCGAATGTTCTCCAATTACCTGGCAGTGAGGTTTAGACGAAGGGCAGCGTTTAATTTCCTAGTGCGGGGGCTATCCCAGAAATACAAGTGGGTGGCCTGGATGGTCAGAACTTTATTTTGTCATAGTTTAGGAGCGCAAACTCCCCTTGCACTAGGGGAAAGCTTTCTCCGTGTGTCTTTTCGGTTCCTGTTCCTTGGTGATCGTGTTGTGGCGTGGCACCTATCTATGTTTTGGAGGGGCACAATTTAGTCCCTGACAGGCAGGTTGGGTAAAGGGCATGGCATGCGTCTGCTCCTTTTCATCATACTCTTTCCTTCTCTCCCTTCTCCTCCCCCCTCTCCCCACTAAATCCCCACGTGACGTGACTGAAAGTCGAGCAGGACCTCAAAGGATCACCTCATCACTTCTCCCCACCGAGGCGCTCAGACAGCACATAAGCGAGAAAAGCAAGTCTCTCTGGGGTGAAAGTCTGGGGTGCTTAAAGAACCACCTGACTCCGGGAGACTACAGCTATCGTCTTAGCTATCTAGTGCTGCAAAAGAAAAATGACCAGTGGTTTTAACAAACAGAAATTTATTTTCTCACAGTTTAGTGGGTTAGCAGTTTGAATCCCGAGTGCCAGCTTTAGGGGAGAGATTTCTCTATTAAGCTCTGTGGGAAAGGGCTTGTCTCCTTTCCACATTCGAGACCATGGTTCCTTGAGATCTTGTGTCTTGGCATCAACGCTCCCTACATCTAGGACGGTCTCAGTATAGGGGCTCTGGGGTCCACAGACTTCAGGTGCTCAGATCCTGCCTCTTCTCTCTGGTAGTTGGGTCTCTATCTGCTCACTCCCGTCTCCTTTTATTTCTTGTGATGCCGGCTCCACCCCAGGAAACCCCTCTGACGATCTTACATCAGATCATCCCACCCTAATCCCTTTATGACTGATTGGCTGATCACATTAGATCACATCATGGCTGGAGTTGATAACATTATTAAATAATTACCAAATACCTCATGCTACAACTGCCAAACCGCTGAGGCTCACGGGCCAGCCGAGTTGACACATATTTAAAGGGAGCACAATTTCATCCCTGACAGCCAGAAGAGGTAAGAAGGAGAGCTGGAGTTGTGTATCCCCAACCAACGAGAATGAAAGTGGATCTTTCCTCCCCCCGCCCCCACAACAGCTTCAGCCCTTTAGCGCCACAGGCGGTACTTGGCCACGGATACAGAGAAGCGGGAAACACAAATGCTGACGTCAGCAACAGCTTTCAAACATTTCTGGCCATGGCCCACAGAAGGAAACCCTTTCTAAATCATGGGCAGATTGGACTCTTCAAAAGTTTGTAGGAAAAAAATGGAATTAAGAGATATGGAAACTTTCTACAAACATGTTGACGCCTCTTTGTGTACGCATACAAATGTAAACATATGTTGGGGGAGGGCTTTAAAACCTTTGTGGAAAATGGAATTTTTCCACAAGCTTTCTGAAGCTTTGCATATATGTGAAGTGAAAGTTAAAAAAAAAAAAATCAACACTCCAGTGCACCAATATTCTCTGTCCAGCCTTATCTTGATGCTGCTTCTTTTAATGTGATCTGTGACCCATTACAGCAATTTCAAACCCTTCTAATGGGTTGCTAACCAAGTGTGAAAAATGCCTGATTATAGGCTGAAGCCCCTAAAACCATTATTTCCGAAAGTGCTTCTCACACTTCAGACACGTGAGGAATATCTTTGCCATTGAGTCCAGGGGACACGTGGGGATATATACTATCTATAAATGTTCCTTTGACCAGTGATCAAATTTTACACTTATTTGGGGGAAGTGATGGGATATTGATTTTCCACTTATGGAAAGAAGCCAAAGTTTCTTTCTTTTTTTAAGACAGGGCTTCTTTTCTAAAATAATAAATCTACCTAAGCTTAAAAAGTGATTTGCCAGAAAACATTCAGGAAGGAGTCGTGTGAGAGATGCTCAGATGTGGCAGAGCATCTACAAAGGTACCTGCTCCAGGGTCTGCAGCGTGGGAAGCACCGCTTGGGACTGTTTCCTAAGGAAACAGGAGCCTACTTTGCTTACCATCGCCTCGGCTTTTGCCTGTTTTCACGAATTACTCCCGGGAACGTGACCCGAGACGTGACATGATAATCCACTTGGCTTTCCCCCCAGAAGTCCCTGAAAGCCAAGCCGGCTTTGGCCAACACTAGTTTGGCCGTGCTGAGTTTGACCTTCCGTTGGCAAAGCGATTGGTGTGGATTGTGAACTGCTGGGAGCTCACCTTCCCGAACTCACATTTCCACACGGTCTTTCCTTCTCCATCAGGCTTTTGAGGTCATTGCGGCCTGTTTTCGGGATCTGTTCCTTATCTCCCTTCCCAGGTCATCTTCAACTCTTACCTTCCCCCCCTTCTCCCCGCTTGGCTACAGGCAACTCAGGGGCAAGTTGCGCTTTGTTCCTGGCTTGCTCTGGAACACCCTACCCTCCCCCTTCCACTTCTGAGCGCCTTGGGGTATATGCCATAACTCAGCAATCTCAGAGGAAATAAGAAGCCATTACAGTAGAATCAGAAGTAACTTTTAGGCTTCTGTGCTCCTTCAGTGACATTCTTTCTAATTTACTAACCTTTTGCTCTCTTATGCCTCGCTTGTTGACTGAAGTACGACTTGATCTGCCCAAGCTGTGTGACTGAATTTGCTCAGACTCTTATCACCTCAGTTATATTGTCACTCCTCACAGGACTCCCACCGTGGGCTGGACTCTCCCAGCAGTCTCGATCTGTTGCTCACGTCATCTTGATTCTTTTGGGGTCCCATCTCTTCCCATCAAGGCCAAAGCCCACCTTCCTTCGTTTTTCTTTAACAATTCAAGGTGCTGCACCGAGGTGCACTGCACCTGGTAGAAGCCATTCCATCCCTGTGCTTCCTCCTCGCTCATTCCCAGGCCCATAAATCTTCCCACACTGGCCTTTTATGGTCAGCGAGCGCTCGTTACTCCAAGCACTCTTTCTAATCCTGACTGAGGTTTTATGTTAACTTTGGAATTCAGTCCAGGTCATTTGCTGCCCTCTTCACCACCACCCCCCCCCCCCCCCCCCCCCCCCCCCCCCCCCCCCCCCCCCCCCCCCCCCCCCCCCCCCCCCCCCCGTCCTCTTCTTCGCTCGTCTACATATCTGGGCTCATTACCTAGTGTCGTTTCCTGACTACCTATTTCTGACCCACTACAAATGTATAAGACTGGATCACAACAAATTATGGATATCCTTGAGAAGAGAGGAAATTCCGGAACACTTCATTGTGCTCATGTGAAACCTGTACACAGGTCAAAAGGCAGTTGTGTGACCAGAACAAGGGGAATAGGTGCTGCACGGTTTGAAATCAGGAACGGTTTCCCACAAGGTTGTATCCTCTCATCATACTTATTCAATCAGTATACTGAGACAATTACCAGAGATGCTGTACAATATGAAAAAGTATCAGGATCGGAGCAAGGTGTAATAATAACTGGTGATGTGCAGTTGACACAACCTTGATGACTGGCAGTGAGGGCTTGAAGCATTGCTGATGAAGATCAAGGATTGCAGCCTTCACTATGGATTACAGCTCAATGTAAAGATCAAAATCCTCACAACTGGACTAACATCAAAGCACGATATATGGTAACATCATGAAAAATGGAGAAAAGATTGAAGTTGTCCAGAATTTTCTTTTGCTTGGATGCACAATCAATGTTCAGTGAAGAAGCGGTCAAGAGAGCAAATGACACATTGCACTTGCTGCACAAGACCTCTGTGAAGGGTTGAAAGGCAAGGTTGTCACTTTGAGGATGAAGGTACACCTACCCCAAGCCATGGTACCTTCTTCCCCGCCCCTTCTCCCCCGCATCACTGCCCTGGTGGGAGTAGGAAGCCCAGTCTTGCTCCTGGAGAGCTGCTGCTGGATTTGAACCCTCAAACCTGTGGACCACAGTCCCGCACACAACCACTGTGCCACCGGGGCTCAGCCAAGCCGTGGTCCTTTCAATGGCTTTATATGCATGTGAAAGTTGGACACCGAATAAGAAAGACAGAAGAATGAATGTATTTGAACTATGATGTTGGGGAAGAACACTGAAGGGAACAGGAAGTGCCAGAAGAACAGATCTGCCTTGGGAGAAGCACCATCAGAATGCACCTTAGATGCTAGGACGGTGAGACTTCCTCTCATGTACTTTGGACACGTTGGCAAGAGAGACCAACCCCTGGAGACACACACCATGCTTGGTCAAGTAGAGGGACAGTGAACAAGAGGAAAGCCCTTGACACAGTGGCTACAAGGATAGGCTAAAACAGAGTAATGTACACAGGGTCGCCATGAGTCAGAATCCACTGGACAGCATCTCACGACAAGCTTACGTGTAAAAGCCAGGATGGAGATAGGGGTGTGTGTTCAGGTTTATGTTCGTGGTATCTATGTACAGATTTAAAGTAGAACAAAGAGTACACACACATAACAGACTGCTCAACTCTATATCTCCTGCAGTGGAGACGATTCCCACTAATGACGACGACGTAGGACAGAGTGGAAATAACGCATAGGAATCCAAGGCTGAATGAAATGTTGACCAAAGGGCATCGTTCTTCCTTGCAGGAACCAAGGGGTTCAAACCCTGACTTTGTGGTTAGCAACCAAGCCTTTAACTACTTTAACTAACTTGATGTCCCACATCATAAGGGGAGGTGGGGGGGGGCACAGAGGAACTACAATGAGTTCTGATTAGTGTGTTGAGCATATTTCGCCGTGAAACCTGAATCTGTGTTATTTCAAACACGGCTGAAAGGAAGAAGAGACTCGCTGCTTATTGGGGATTTAGATAACTACTTCCCAGTTAAGAAGAGATTTTTAAAATTGCGTTTTCATTATGACTCCATCTCCATTTATTGATCAGGGGATTTCTTGCCTCACTTAACTCCATAATCTGTTGCTTAGATTAAGAAAATGGGAAAACTATTGTTTGGCATGGTGAGTACAGACTCTAAAGTGATACGTAGAGGCCGGGTGATTCAAGTGCTATCATCCAAGAAAAGCGACCGATTGATCAAGCCAAACGTGTTTTTATTCTTTATCCAGACTGGGCATGCAGTGAAACGAATCGGATGATAGGTGCTGCCGATGTGCTTTGTTACAGAAGCATGAACTTTGAATGTAGAAGCATGCAACAGAATACATAAGCCCTGAGAGGAAATAATACGTGTAAAAAACCCTTAATAAATCCATTCATACATCTGTATTCATTTGACACATTTGGAGCACCTCTCATGTTCTTTTTCACACAAGGAACAATGCTAGGTGTAGTAAGGTCTCAGTTGAAAGGAACACAGTGCCTTTTACCGGGTATTTCTTTCTTGCACCACTACCGAGAATAGAGCTGGGTGCAGAGGCCCTCAATCGATGCTTTTGGGATGAATGAAAGACCTGCATATTCACTGTTTACCTTCCCACCTTCCACTTTGCCAGTCTGTTGACCACTTTGCTACTCATTAATTTTTCCTCCGGAGGGATAATGGGGAAGGGAAAGGAGGTGAACTTCAGGTCAGTCAGGCATGCTTAGCTACCGAAGCAATTAAATCTTAGTACAATAAACTTTAAAGGCCTGCTCGGATTCTTTTGAGTCATTTAAGATTTTGTTCCATCCTAATTGATCGAACAGGCTTGTCAATTAGAGCCTGGGCATCCTTGGGAATTGATATTCTGTTTGTAATAATAGCTAGAAAAGTATTTAATCAGCCTCCGAGAGTGAATGTTTCAGCTCACGTACTATGCGCATGTTATCAGGAGAGACCAGTCCTTGGAAAAGGATCCCTTTTTTGGTAGAGGGTCAGTGAAGAAGAGGAAGACCAGGGACAAGAGGGGTTGACACCGGAGCTGTAACAAGGGAATCATGCGTAGCCCACTGTGGCTGGGGCAGTGTCTCCCGCTGCTGTACATCCTGTGTGCGTCAAAGCCCACCGGCTGGCACTTCAGAATATGCCAAGAAGCCCCACACCCACACTCCCTGCCATCAAGTCAATCCTGAATTAGAGGGACCCTAGGTAACGGGCCAAGTACCGATTCCGTGCGACTGAACTGTGCAGCTTACGTGGCCGATCTCTTTTTTTTTTTTTTAATTCTTTTATTTTTTAGGCATCACTGCTCTGGTGGTGGGTGTAGGAGACCCAGCCTTTGCTCCTGGGAGCCGGAATCGAACCTCCGTCCCAATGGGCCGCAGTCCCGCGCACAACCACGACGCCACCGGGGCTCAGCCGCATGGCCGATCTCTCTTATGGTCCACAACCTATGGGTCCCAAAAGCGGATAGGTAGTCTTTGCACTTGATAGCGATGGAAACTGAGGCAGCGATGACCTGACCAGTCTCTCATGCACCGGGGAAAACTCGTGCTTCCTGCCGTGAGAGCTCAAGCCCTACGGGAAAGCGGGCCGGATGTCGGCCGCGGCGTTCACTGATCTGCGCTCTCGGGGAGCTCGAAAACGGACCCCCCTGTTCCTATGAAAGCATAGACCTCCATGGAAGCGGGCTGCAGAGACCGTACGGATAACTCATTTCAGCAGAGAAAAATTGCTTCCTATGGGGTAAAAAGCTCCTATTTCCAGGGTTTTTTTTTTTCCCCCCTGCTTAAAAAAAAAAAAAAAAAAGGGGGGGGGCGACCTACCGCCAACACTTAATACTCATGAATGGGGCACGTCTCCAGCACCGAGGACCCGGTGCCCGCCCGAGGGATGGCCTACAACGTGGAAGACGGGCTGGCAGGAGCAGCTGGGGAATTTCTGGGGGACAATTGGGCGGCCCAGGAAGCCCAAAGCGTGGGTCCGTTTCAGCCAGGGCAGTGGCCGCCGTTGGCTTCGCGGCCGCCAGCCCGCTCTCGCGCCCCGCCCCCGGGCCCGAGCCGCGGCTGCCGCAGAGCCCGCATCTTCCCGCCCCCGCGCCCCAGCCAAGGCCAAGAGCCCGCGCGAGGCGGGGCGCGCTCCCCGCGCACGTGACCGGGTGGGAGGGGCAGTTTTCATCCCCCCCGCCCTCTTTCCTTCCCGAGACCCCGCCTTCCCCCGCGAGAGGCCGAGCTTTCTATTGCGCCAGCAGCAGAATGGCCGCCGCGCCGGCCAATCACAGCGCGCCTCCGGGAGCACGACCCGCCCCCCGCCCGGTCCCCAGGATCCTTCCCGCTCGCCCAGGAGTCACTTCCGAAGAGCGAGAAAACGCCATGAAGAGAGAAGGGGGTGCCGCCCACCTCCGCTCCGACCGCCGCCCCGAGTCCCAGCAGCAAGACGGCCACCACGCACCCCACTCCGCCTGCCACAGCCCATGCCGCCGTCGCCAGCGGCGCCGACATGACAAGGCGCTGCATGCCCGCTAGGCCAGGTTTCCCCTCATCCCCAGCCCCGGGGTCGTCGCCCCCGCGCTGCCATCCGAGACCCGGTAGTACCGCCCCTGCTGCAGCGGGGAAGAGGACCGAGAGTCCTGGGGACAGGTACCGTGCAGAGGGCTTGAGAAGGGGCCGGGTCGCGGGCGCGAGGGGAAGGAGGGAGGACTGCCGACGGCCGCTTTTCCAGTTCCCGCCATCCTCCGCGAGCTCAGGTCTGGCGTTCCGGGGCCTAGCGCGCCCCCGCCCCGCCTCCGCGCAGGGGCCTCTGGGAGTGTGAGTCTCCTTCTCCGGAGCGGGCAGCTTTCGGGGCTCCGGGACCCGGAGCCTGGCTTGGCTGGCTGGCCGGCCGCGGTCGGGGGGCGGGGGGGGGGGGGG
>PVJH01024172.1:0-33551 GCA_004026705.1 Nesogale talazaci | reverse complement strand
ACATTTACTTATGCACCCACTTTGTCTTCAGTGATGGTGTCAGGGAAGGTGGGCATCACAGAATGCCAGATTACTAGCACAAAGTGTTCTTGTGTTGAGGAAGTACTTGAGTGGAGGCCCAATGTCCATCTGCTGCCTTAATACATAACAAATAAATATGCGTACATAGGTCTATTTCCAGAACATTAACTTTTTTAACTTGAACTCTTAAAAATAAGAGACTCCTATATAAAATATTAATCTCCATAATATGAATACAATTCCTACAAGTAAATAAAAAGTTCAACTTGATGCAAAAACAGATATGGTCACCAATCTGTAAAATTGTGCATATATAAGCATAGTTCTTGTATCATTGTTCACAATGACAAAAGATTGAAACCATATAGCTAGAGATAGAGATCCGTCAATGAGAAGAAGGTTAAATAAATTATAACATGTCTATACAATGGAATACTAAGCAGCCATTAAGGTGAAACATCCATTAACTAATATAGGAATATCAAGGAACACTGTGATATAAGGAAAGTTTAGAATAAAGTGGAAAGTATGCTATCAATGGAGCATCAGAACATGCATTAAATCTGTAAATACATATAATATCTCTTTGAAATAATACCCAAGAAATTAGTATCTTTGTTCCCTTAAAAAAAAAAAAGCCCAGGTAAAGAGCAGAATGCCTTCAGGTGTCAGGCATCAAAAGACTCAAAACAAACAACATTTTTGATGTGAACCAGAGGGGTCATAATGGAAATCCAAAGCAAGCCAATCTGTAGATAATTGGACATCCCCTCACAAAAGGGTCACAAGGAAGGGACGAGTCAGCCAGGGTACAGTATCTCATCGATGAAACACAAACATTCCTCTAGTTCTTTAATGCTTCCTCCCTTCCACTATGATGACCCCAGTTCTACCTTACAAATCTGGCTAGGCCAGAGCATGAACACTGGTACAGATAAGAGCTCTCAACACACAGAATCCTGGGTAGATAAACACTTCGGGAACAGTAATGGAAGTAGTGATAGCATGAGAATAGGGGGATGATGGGGGACAACAAGGAGAGTGATCGCAAAGATTGAAGTACTTCACCACCACCACCACCACCACCAGGAAGAGGAACAACAGAATTGTGGGTAAAGGGAGACAATCGATGGTATAAAATATGAAAATAAAAGTAATCTATAAATTATGAAGAGTTCATGAGGGTGGGTAAGCAGGAGGAAAAAGAGGAGCTGATACCAAGGGCTCGAGTAGAAAGAAAATGTTTTGGATATGATGATGGCCACATATGTACAAGTGTGCTTAATGCAATTGATGTGTGAATTGTTACAAGAGCTGTAAGAGCACCCCCCCCCAAAAAAAAGTGTTTTGTTTTGTTTTTTAAAGCACAAAATCCCTGATGGTATAATGGTAGCATGCTCAGCTGCTGAATGAAATGCTGAGTCTTCTCAGAAGCGCCAGGGAAAAAAGACTGGCGATAAATTTATTTAAAAATCAGCCATTGCAGCTCAATAGAAAGTAAATGTCTAGCAATGAATGAAGACAACATATGTACAAACATGCCTGATGCAATCAACGTGTGGATTGTAACAAGAGTTGTAAGAGTCCCCAATAAAATTATCTTTTAATTAAAATTTTTTTTAAAAATCAGCCATTGCAAACTCTACAGCGCACAGTTCTATGTTGACACCCAGGGCGTTGGAATTGACTCCATGGTGATGGGCTTTGTAAGTAGGACCAGTGGGGAACAGAAGACGTACTTTTTACTCTGTGTTCCTTTGGGTCTTTTGAAGTAATTTGATGTCCCCCACAGTTTAGGACTGTGACATTGATTTGAGGCGTATGGAGGAGATTGCCAGTTGCAATTCCTATTCAATGATTATCCCGTTGAATTTCCAGAAGGGACATACCAGCTGCTGATGGCTTAGCCATCAACAAGGCAAGTCTCAAGAGCCTCATTCCTTTCCCTGCCACCTCTTTGGAGCGCTCCTTTTGGTTTCCAGTACTTCATGTTTAAATAAAAAACACAGTCTGCTTCTATCCCACCCCAAGGAATGTACTCCTCCATATGTTCTACTTTGTCTTATACGAGCACTATGAATAGGAATCGACTCGATGGCATTGAGTTTGATCTGGGTTTTGTTTGTTTGTTTTTGTAAAAAGTAGTTCGTTTCAGAATTGCATCACTAATAATACCTAACTATTGTTTTTTGTATCATAAGTCTGACTGGAAAAACTCAAAGTGTAAAATAAGCATGGGATCTATCCATATTAAGATATTATTATAACATGGCCACTGTTGCTCTGGGTTAATTTTTTTTTTTTTTGGTTTGGGCATCACTGCCCTCAGGTGGTGGGAGTAGGAGGCCCAGCCTTTGCTCCGTGGAGCTGGAATCAAACCTCCATCCCAGTGGGCCGCAGTCCCGCGCACAACCACTACACCATCGGGGATCAGCCCCACTGGATTAAATTTTTATCCAAAGTAAATGGGCGAAAAAAACTACCAGAGAGCATGAAAAAGTTCATCTGAATAAAAGAATAGAATATTGATTTATAAATCACAATCCTTTGAAAAAGAAAAGTCGCCAATTTAGCGAAATAATGTCAGCGATAGCCAGAAGAGACCAGGCAATGCCGGGTTGAAGGGCTCCGCTCAGCTGCTAACCAGGAAGCCTTTGGTTCAAATCTACCAGCCTTTTAGAGAAAGAAAGATGTCGTGATCAATGACGTAACGATGATGGAAGCCTTGGAAACCGTAAGGCTCTATTCTGCGCTGAAGGATTGCTGTCAGATGGAATTGACGCCTTCATGGCAATGGATATGTTTGGTTTTTTTATTAGGCAAGGACAGAAGAAGTCTGATCCAGCTGAAATTCTCTTTTCTTTTTTTGTTTTTTTTTGTTTTTTGGGGGCATCACTGCCCTCTGGTGGTGGGAGTAGGAGGCCTAGCCTTGCTGCTGGATTTGAACCTCCAACCCAGTGGGCCGCAGTCCCACGCACAACCATTACCCCACTGGGGCTCAGCCCTGGAATTCTCCTTTCTTCCTCGTGTTGGACATAATGCATTTTGTAGCACCCATGAAGTTGCACTGATTGGATAGCTTTTTAAGGGAGAACTTGCAGAAGGTGACAGGTAACTGACTGCCTGCAGCTGCAACGTTCCAATCGAGAGCACATTCCCCACAGCCAATGACTGAGCATGACGTGGGGACTAGGCCCTGGCCAGGTTGCCCATCACAGCAATTGTCATGGGCAATCATTGTCATGAACCCTTAATTCCATCTTGGTATCTGTTTCCCAAGAAGGCATGGCATGGTATGACACTATACACAACACATCTCTTACCTTTATATTCATTTCACACAGGTAAATAATTGCATCTCTCTCTCTCTCTCTCTCTCTTTTTCCCTTGTTTGGTCCTTGAAGTTAATATAATGTGTACAGTCACCATGATGTGTATGTTGTTGTATTTTTTGCTTTTTTTTTTTTTGCCATTCGATCTCTTTAAAGGATGCTACTTTATAGGCATTATCAACCTGAAGAATCATTTCCTAAATAATCCATGACATTTTAGCATTCCCAAACCAGACCCACCGCTATTGAGTCAATGCTGCAGCATTAGCAGCCCTGAAGGACAAGATAGTACTGCCCCTGTGAGTTTCTGAGACCGTAACTCATTTTTTTTGGGGGGGTGGGGTGGGCATCACTGCCCTCTGGTGGGAGTGGGAGGCCCAGTCTTGCTCCTGGAGAGCTGCTGCTGGATTTTGAACCACCAACCCAGTGGGCCTCAGTCTCACACTCAACCACTACGTCACCAGGGCTCAGCCCGAGAACTTCATATTTTAAAAAATGGTTCACATAATTGTAGACATGGGCAAGTCTAAGTCCCTGAGTCAGATGCTAGGCTAGTAGCTCCTCCTGACTCAGTAACTGCTGCAGCTGATGAACCCAAGATTGGCAGGAAAACAATAGGCTTGTGGCTGTGGAAGTGAATGGATTCAGGATAGCAGGCCACTGGCAAGTTCCAGGCCTGGCAGATGATACAGCTGACCATTGGCTCAAGTCCAGAGAAACTAGGCATCCACCAGATGCAGGATCCGGACCCAGCAAAAAGCAAGCACACTTTTCCACACCATCAACTTATATTGAAAGCAGACCACATATTTGAGATCTTATCATGGGGGATAGCTGGATCTTAGCCCTGGTGACATAGTTGGCTATGCTTTGGTTGATTAACAGCAAGATTAGCTGTTTGAAGCTACCATTTATTCCAAGGGGAAAAGATGAAGCTATGCTCCTATAAAGAGTTATAGCCTCAGAAACCCAAAGAGGCAGTTTTATTCTGCCCAATAAGATCTCTGTGGGATGGGATTAACTTGATGGCAATGAGTTGTTTCTTTATTTTTGTTTTGTTTTGGACTTGTTTGCTACTTTGTTTGGACCAGACACAGACACAAAATCTCAACAAGCATAAGATCCAATTAGCAAAAAGCTTCCTATTTGCAGCAACAGCTCAATTTGTTGAAGCAGTGATTACTGTAAATGAAAAATGCCTATTAATGCTTTGTATAATGGTGAAGACATTTGCAGAGGGTATTTTGATTTGTAGAATGTGGACTTCACATTCTACAACTGTCAAATACTTGAGATCCAATTTCAAAGCAGAATTCGAAAATCATCCAGTTATTAGACCAATTTTATAAGCAGTTATCAGAAATGCTCACCATGTCTTCACAAAATTTTGAAATGCTCAGCTCTGATTTTCAGACCTGGGGCCCTCCCTGTGAGGTCTCACTGCCTGCATATTCATTACAGCTGAGAAATAGATCTTCCAGAAAAATGGCTTCACAGAACTTTAAAAACACGAGAAAAGAAAAGTGACATCATGCTTTCAGTTGTATGCTAACAAAAACTAGGGATAAGTTTTATTTGAGTTTGTTTTTCGGGCTGTTGAAAATAGGCTGGTTGCAACAGAGGTGTCAGGTTGCTTCCCTCTGTGTCAACTCTTGAGTTCAAATTGGGGAAGTCGTTCTGCCATCAGAACATGTTGTGCAAGTTAACAATAGATTTCTAAGCCACGAATATATTTGAACAGCTCTCAATTTTGCCTTGGCTGTCCTGACTTTCCATCTTATTATAGATGCTTTGTAGAAGTGATTGTTCACACCTATCATAACTGGGGTAAAAAGAACTGAGCAGAGGCGAGGTTTGAAAAGGGAGTCCTGGTGGCACAGTGGGTCACAAAGGGGCTGATAACTACAAGTGAGCAGTTCAAGCTCACCAGCTGCTCCGAACGAGACAGAGGAGGCTTTCTGCCCCTGTGTAGCTTTTCAGCCTCGGAAACACACAGGGGCATTTGACTTGGAGCAGCAGGTTCCCTACGAGTCAGAATCGACTCGATGGCAGTGAGTGAGATTTGCAAGGGTTCTTCAAGAATGGCATGGTGTTCGTGGTTTTCTGTGTTTAGAATATGCCTCGTCACCAGGAAAGGCTCTCAATGAGATGGGTTGCCCTGATGGCTACAATAATGGGATCGAGCATCGGTACAAGGTGCCGTGGCGCAGGACCGGGCAGTGCTTTGGTCTCCTGCACATCCGATCGCACAAAGGGGGCGGGACTGACTCTGTGGCACCGAACAACTCGCAAGCAGGAGCCTGGTGGCACATTGGTCAGAGAGCTCAGATGCCAGCTGAGTAGGCAGTCTGAACCAGTGACTGCTCTCTGGAGAAGAGGCCTAGTAATCGACTCCCAGGAAGATTAGTAACCCATTGCCGTGGAGTCCCTTCCAACTGGACTAGAGTTTCCAAGGCTGTACATCTTTACAGAAACCAACCACCGAGCTTTCCTCCTGCAGAGTGGCTGATATGTCCAAGCAGTCAACCTTTCAATTAACAGCCAAATGCTTGGCCAATGTACCTATCCCCCCAAGCTCCTTTCTGGAGAGATGTCAGCCTAGGAAACCTGTCTGCTACGAGTTAGAATCATTTTGACGGTACACAACAGCAAGCAATCATCTTAGCAGCAAAATCCTGAAGCAGAACAGTTGGAGATTCTTGGGTGTGGTTATTTTATTAGATTAGGCAACTGGTGCGTGGTGAAGGGCCTGGAGGGGCAGCTATGTGGTGGAAAAGCTGAGTGTGGCGTGGTGGCCAGTGTAGGGATAGCTCTGCAGGCCTCTGAACCCTCTGGAGAACACAAATAGGGCAAAGGGTGTTTATTGAAAGCCGGGTCTTTCTGACATAGGCTGTGGAAATATGCATTCTCTGTTTCTCAATGCTGTAGACCCGATCCTATTTGAGGATATGTGTCTCCAATACATACTGCATCTTCTTTGCTCACTTTGATGGAAATCTGGTGATTAAGAAGATTCCAGGCAGTCCTCAGGGGACCCTGGAGGAGTAATGTGCCTCCTGCACTATTTAAGTCTTTGGGAGAATCTGACTTCACTTCCTTCTTTAAACACAAAGAAGACTATAGTCAGCCTCATAGTTTCAAGAGGTCTTTCACGGCTTTGAATTCCTACAGCTCCAATTGAAATTATGTTACTGCCTTCTGAACACTGGACAGAACTTTTGGATAATATCTTCATTGATTGTGAACACCTGTAATTCTGATAGGAAGTCTGGTACCAGCTGAGAAATTGTCCTTCCTTCAGTTGGGTAACAGATACAAGTTTTCCAGAAAGATCATTGAAGAAAGGTCTATCCAGGTTGAGAAGTCCCTAGTAGCTAGTAAATTCGTCTGTTCTGCCCTGAACGAACCATAACCAAGCACTTTGCATTGCATTGCATTTTTCTCTACGTAGGTTAATAGTGTTACCATGAATAAAGAAATTAAGTGAACTTTAAATATTTTGTGTAAACAAAATAACAATGAGAATTATATATAAATGACCATCCCCAAAATCCTCAAATGAAAGAATATTTGGTCAGTGACTTCTGTTTGTATAAAAGATTCTAATTTACTCTAATCACTTATTCTGCAGAAACACTGTGGAGGTCCCATTCCCACATAAAATCCCTTCTAAGAATTTCGATTGGAAAATGGTGCCCAACTCAGAACTCATTCTGAACACAGAGATGCTCCTCTTAACCTAGCACTTAATTATCATCTAGTGCAAGTTGATTGATTCAGGATCTCGAACTCTTTAGAAACCTAGAACCATTTTTTTCTTCATACCTCAATAGAGCTTTCATCCATGGTTGGACACATTTTGATAAAATTTTTCTTGTGTCAAGGTCATCGTGGTAAGCATTGCGTGGTATGATCCTCTATGAGAAGCGGTGTGAGGATGGATTGAACTATAGCCTTTTTGAAATAAGGAAATTGGGGTCCAAGAAGGGAAAATCAGGGTGATCCAGGGTGAAATTGAGGCTTGAAAAAACTCAGTGTAAACCCAGGGCCCAGCACCCTCAACCACAGTGCGCGAGAGCAGTCACTCCTGGGAGCTTGAAGCGACAAGGAGAGTGTGCTCTGCTTCATTCTGAATGAAAAGCATGTCTGCTCAAACTCGCAACCTTTAAAGAACCAAGCTTTTAAGTATGAATACAGATGCAAATAAAATAGCCTCCAAATCAGTGCACAATGGCCTCATAGAAACTTTTTAATGAGAGAATATATCAAGTTGCCTCTAACTAAGTCTTTTGAAGGCATGTATTCGTTCAAGCGAGGAGAGATTAAAAGTCAAATCCTGGCCTCAATGGAATATCTGTCTGCAAGAAAACACTAGCAAATGAGAGAGAAAGCGCTCCTGTGCTTAAACATTGTCAGATTGAATGGCTAAATGGAACTTTGATTGCTGAGCCCTGGTGAGGACGGGAATTAGGGTGAAAAGGCAACTCCATGAACGTGGTGATGTTGTGGTGACTGGTGGAAAGGGTACGAAATAAATAAATAAAAGCATGACCCGGTATTTCATATTTCCAGAAGTTAGTTTCAGCAATGCATTTTTGGTCTTGTGCTATTTTTATTTGAGCCTCGGGGAATCAGGACCCAGAACTATGTCTCTAAGGACGTGGATCACAGTAACATTTCTTAAAGTCAACAGCATTTACTGAGTCCCTTGTGAACCAGGCACTTTAGAAGGCATTTTGGGTACTGTCAGAGCGACCTACAACTCAATTGTGTGTGAAGGAAAAAAAGAAAGAAAGAAAAGAAAAAGAGCTGAATCTTGATCTTTCTCCCAATCTAAGTTCTCTCTTTCAACATGTTGTAAGATTCCCTTAAAGGCATGTGCCACTGTAGCTTGATGTGGCTCCACAACAAACGAGGGGGGAAATGTGGCCGGAGAACCTGGCATTGTGGTATCTCTGAATGCTGTGATTCTGTCTAGCATAAAGGCCCACCTGAGAGGTGTTTTTTTTTTAAAAAAAAATATTTAGGTATTTATAGCACACGACTTTAAGAGACTTCAGAGAACAAATCCCACCGTCACCAAAAGCCTCTAGTGCCACTGTCTGAGTACTATTGCTGCGACCCATCATCGTTCTTGCTCTCAAAAAAAAGTCATTGCACAATTTTGTGGTTTGACCCAATCTGCTGTTGTGTAGTCTTTAAATTCTGCTTTTACATTTACAACAACTCCTCAGTAAGACGAAAGGAAACTTGAATTCTCACCTACCAGAATGCCAAGAACAGTTATGAAATCAAGTGACGTGGTGAGAAAAGTTCAGACTTTTATTTAAATGTAATGTTTGCAAAAATGTAAACCCTCCAATAGTGTAGACAGTCATTTTTGTTTCTTGGTTAAATATTTGTCCATTTCTTTATACCGATTATAGAACACAGTTCTGTTCAATCAAATACTTAAAACTTCCTCAATACTTATGAAGCAATGGGTACAGAAAGTAAATAAAGTAAGAGCAAATTGGTAGCTAAACTTAGCTATGATCTGGCTGCCTGACCCATTCAAAACAAACTTGTTCACTTTTATTAGCAGTATTACAAAATATAGGTACATTATGGTGAGGTACATGAAAATTATGCATAAAAATCTTTTAAGATCATCAATCTGGGAACATCAAAGTGCAGAAAGCATTGTTCATAGCTAACAGAATTGAAAGTTAAGTGCTAAAGAGTTAGGCCATTTCTCTTTTAAGATTCAGCTTGACATTCCTCCCCCCCCACCCACCCCGACACACACACCAAAAAAAAGTTTCAAAGAATACAAATGT
Source organism: Nesogale talazaci (assembly GCA_004026705.1). Lineage (NCBI taxonomy): Eukaryota > Metazoa > Chordata > Mammalia > Afrosoricida > Tenrecidae > Nesogale > Nesogale talazaci. Next base: position 24,379 of record PVJH01024172.1, on the reverse strand, counting down.
TAATAGAGGAACCCTAACTTAAAGTCCCTTTTTAAGGGACTACCTTCCTTCCTAATTCTAGCCCCCAAAAGAAAAAAATGACTACTTGCTGACAAGTCATTTCCATGTTATGACAACCCCTCCTGAGTTGTCAAGGCTGTGATCCTTTGGAAACAGATCACCAGCCCTGTCTTCGGAGATACTTCTGAGTGGATTTGAACTGGCCGCCAGCAGTTGAGCACCCAAAAGGTAACCACCAATAACAGTTTGCTACAACCCTGTAGAGGGTATTTTTTCTACATATATGCATGTACACACATTCTTTTTATAACTTCTTTTTCCTTTGCATCATTTTATTTATAAACATTTTGAAATTCACAGGAAACTTGCAAAGGCAGTATAGAACTTTTTTTTTCCTGAATTATTAGGAAAGTGCTAACAAAACGTTGCACAAATTCCCCTTCCCCAGAAGTGTGTATTCCTTACAAAGAAGGGCATTCTTCTCTATAACCACAACAAAATAATCGCAATTACAAATGGGAAACTTTGTGACCATCAACTAATTCTTAAACCCTGATCTATCATTTGATCTATCAATTGTCCTAATAATGGCCTTTACGGACCAAGTTCAGTCAGCTGTTATTTTTTATTGTTTCTTTTTATCTTTTTTTTTTTTAGGTGATTGGGTAACTGATTTTACAGTTTTATTGGGAGCTCTTACAGCTCTTATAACAAGCCACACTTCAAGTGTATCGAGCACATTTCTGCTTCTATTGCCATCATCATTTCCTTTCTACTTGAGCCCGAATATTAGATTGTTTCCACCTTTTTTGCTATTATAAATTATTATTTAATGATTATTGGGGTAAATTATCAGTCTGTGTACCTACTTTCAATTGTTTTGCATACATACCTAAGAGAGGACTTGCTGGGGAACCATAGCATTTCACAAGAGGGAGAAGAGAAATCAGAATGGTATGGCAGTGGTGGGGATTGGTGATCAAGGCAAGATATTAAGGAGTTTGATAAGTAGTTTAAGTTGATGAATACAAAATTGATGGTCTAATATGTAAATCCCCACCTAATTCACACTTTAAAAGTATTTTTTAAAAATCATTCTCCCATTATCTATTATTTTATCATTCCCTCTGTAAGAGTGTTATCAATCTGCTATTTTGCCTGCCCCCATCCCTCCTCCCCATAGCTGTTCTTTTGCCCTGTCCATATTCTGACCACATTCCAAGCAATTTATTTTCCTCAGATCCTAGTACCTACTTACCCTTGGCCTCTATGTCTACCATCTATACCAGTCATCTATAACTCAGTCAGGCATAGATGTCTAGCTTGTTTAACCCCATCTAATAAGAAGTACATTGACAGGGAACTGCCAGAAATTCAGGTTGGATTCAAAAGTGGACATGGAACAAAAGATATCATTGCTGACATCATGGATTGTGACTGAAAGATGTTTATTGTGTTTTATTGACTATGGAAAGGTATCATAAAACATTATGGATAATCTTGAGAAGAATGGATATCTAGAACACTTCATTATGCTCATTCAGAACCTGTACATAAATCAAGAGACAATAGTTCACATGAAAGAAGGAAATATTACGTGGTTTAAAATCAGGACAAGTACATAACAATCCTCTCCATACCTATTTAATCTGCATGCTGACCAACAAATCAGAAATCCAGCTTATATGAAGAATATGACATCAGGATTGGAGGAAAGCTTATTAACAGCCTGTATTATGCAAATTACTTGTTTCTCACACACGCTCGCTTGAAGTGAGGAGGAGGTGAAGCACTTGCTGATGAAGATCAATGATTTCAGTCTTTAGTATGACTTATGACTCAATGTAAAGAAGACCAAAATCCTCACAACTAGATGAATAGGCAGCTTCTTTATAAGTAGAGAAAAGGCTGAATTGTCAAGGATTTTGTCTTGCTTGGCTCCACGGTCAGTATTCACGAAAGCATCAGTCAAGACATCAAAGGATGCATTGCCTTGAGTAAACATTTTTAAAGTATTGAAAATCAAAGATGTTACTTTGAGGACTAAGGTTCGCCTGACCCAAGCCATGGTATTTCAGTAGCCTCCTATGCATGTGAAAGTTGGACACTGAATAAAGAAGACCTAAGAAAACTTGATACATTTGAATTATGGTTATGGCAAAGAATATTGAAAGTACCATGGATGGCTAAAAGAACAAACAAATCTGCCTTGGAAGAAGTGCAACCAGAATGCTCCTTAGAGGCAAGGATGTGAGAATTTTGTCTTATGTACTTTGGTCATGTTGTCAGGAGAGATGTGGAAATGGGCATCATGCTTGGTCATGTAATAGGGCAGCAGAAAAAAGGAAAGCCCTTGCCCAGATGGTTTGACATGGTGGTTGCAATTGTGAGGATGGTTCAGGACCAGGCAGTGTTTTGTCCTGTTGACATTGGTGACATAGGGTCACCATGATTCAGAACCACCTACCAATAACAATACTTTATGGTTTGAAGGAGTTTAGGAATAAAGTGATGAGGAAAAGAACAAGGGGACAAAACAGAAAGAAAGAGGAAAAGAGATGATTGGGGATTTAACCACTGACTTTTGGAATAGTTATTTAATCCACATCATTATGATCTTGGGATTTAAACTAACCAGGAAATTCACGTCTGCTCTCTTACGATGTACCTTGAGGTATAACCAGTTTGGGAAAAAAAAAACATGTCTGGTTTTTAGTTAAACAACCTACTGGCACAGTGGGTTAAGCACTGGGCTATGATCTGAGAGATTGTTGGAACACACCGACTGCTCCGTCCAAGAGAGAAAGATGTGACAGCTTCTATAAAGATTTTCAGAATCCTCTATTGCCATTCTATCTGGCCAGTAGAATCACTATGAGCCAAAGAGATTCTGATTTTTGACAAGCCAGCCACAGTGCAGTATACCACACACAAATCATAGAACTTTCTTCTAGTTCTTTAATGCTTCCTCCCTACTACTATCATGACCCCAGTTCTGCCTTACAAATCCAACTAGAGGGGAGTACTTACACTGGTACAGAAAAGAGCTCTTGACACACAGAACCAAGGACAGATAAACTCCTCAGGAACAATAATGGGAGTAATGATACCATGACGATAGAGGGAAGGTGGGGGGAGGAAAGGGGAACCAATCGCAATAATCGATGTTTAATCTACACACACACCCAGGATAACGAACAACAGAAACATGGGTGAAGGGAGACAGCTGATGGTGTAAGATATGAAAATAATAACAATTTATAATTTACCAAGGGTTCATTGTGGGGGGTGAGGGGTGGAAGGAAAGACAGGAAAAAATAAGGAACTGATACCTGGGGCTCAAGTAAAAAGAAAATGTAAAAAGGATGATGTTTTGAAAAGAATGATGTCAGGGCTGAGCCCCGGTGGCGCAGTGATTGTGCACAGGACTGCAGCCTACTGGGACGGAGGTTCAATTCCAGCAGTGGGGCTGGGCCTCCTACTCCCACCGCCGGAGAGCAGTGATGCCCCCCCCCCAAAAAAAAGAAAAGAATGATATCTACATATATACAAATGTGCGAGCTGAGCCCCGGTGGAGTAAGTGGTTGAGTGCAGGACTGCAGCCCGCAGGCTTGGTGGTTCAAACCCAGTGGCAGCTCTCAGGAGCAGTGCTGGGTAGCTCCCACGACCACCAGAGGGCAATGATGCCCCCCCAAAAAAAAACAAAAACAAAGAAACAAATGTGCCTGACACATAAAAGCTTTAAGAGGCTGTGGTAGTTACATAATCTGTTGTCAACTTGAAGCTATCAAGAGTGAAGGGGTGGAGTTTAATCTGTCAATCAGGTCACAGGTTGATGACCTCATTTGTAGGTGTTAAGGCAATCAATAGCTCACTGGAGGCAGGACACACACACACACACACACACACACACAGGGAGACATTCCTGTTGACAAGTCACATGGAGACCCACACCAACACTGAGACACTTCTACAACCACTGGATCCATAAGACTTTCCACCCTTTAGCTTGTGACCTTGCATTCAGCATCATTCCATATGTGGCATGCGTCTGAAGAGAAATTTATAGATCGGTATCGAACATATAGACTAATATCAGACTTATGGACTTAATCTGGACTGGACTGGGGTGTTTCTTAATATACAATTACCCTTTTATATAAAGCTCTCTCTTATATACATATGAGTGTCTATGACTTTGTTTCTCTAGTCACCTCAGACTAACAAAGAACCCCCAATAACATGATTTTTTAAATTGACTTTCTGTAGTGGTTTCTACTCCTGTAAACAGTGCAGTCTCAGAAACCCACAGGGGGTAGTCATACATCAGCATGGAGTTGAGGGCAGAGAGCTGCTTTTTCATTCTTGAATCTGCCCCACCCCCCATCTGCCTTTCCGCTTAAAGAGCAAGTGAATGACACTGTTTCTCACCAACGTCCATTAATGCTACCTTTTGAATATATTTAAATAGCTAACCAAGGCCAGATAAGTGAGGATAAAGCCAGGTTCAATCATCGACCACCCTCTGATGCATTAAAAGCACTCGAGTCAGACATAATTGTAGAAAATGTGGTTAAGTAAGCAATTATACAAAGATGAAACATGAGTTTTTAAGTTATAAATTATTTTTAATGTATATTTTGCACCAGTAGCAAAAAGTTTATGTCAGAAAGTCACCATGCCTAGCAGCAAACAAGTCATCAGTCTAACTTGGGCTAAAGTGGTCCTGTAGCATAGGTTTCAAATAGGCTGGGAAAATGTGCTGGGGCTGTGCAAGGAAGATAAAACATAAAGGGTGGTTTTGTCAAAATGGACTCTTTATAAATTATTATTTTGGTGTATTTGACTTTATTCTTTACTGTGGGAGTGAAAACAGCTCTTGACATTGTACACAGGCACAACTCTTCATAATTGTGTGTTACACATTGAAAGCTATAAAAATGCTCATACTCTTTCACCCAGTCATCCTGCTCTTGTCACTATATTCTGGGGGGAGGGGAGGGCTGTAAATACCTGACACTACAGTCCCAGCTAGGATAGTGAGAGGTTAGAAAAATACTCTAAAAATGACAAATAGAGAAACTATGTGGCAAACTTTTAAACTATTTTATGAAATAGTATTCCTCACAGTTACCAGGTTAAATACATACACCATAATTCAACTATCTTGAATGGCCTTTTAAAAACACAACGAAAAGGGGACAGATAAAAAGGTTAAGACAGATAGTTAGATGATAAATAAGACTACAGTGCATGCATTTCTTTCAAAAATTTGCGCTAATGTTGTGCTACTATTATTTATGCTATTGATAAAAATCAAGATAGAGGAGTGAAAAACCCAGTTTTGTTTTAGCTGAACTAAAGGGCTCAGGAAAGCCTAGGACAGGCTAACTGGGGAGTCAGTTCCCTCAAAGAAGCATGAAAGTCAGCATTGTCATCATCCTCATTATTGTCATTGCTGTTCACTTGACGGACCACATACCATTTTCCAGGCACTGGATTTTGAAGTACTTTTGTAATCCATTGATATACGTACTCAAAATCTGTCTATAAAACCATAGAATCGTAGCTCGAGCGCTCTTCTTGGGCATACTGAGTTGTTAGTTGCTGTCAAACAGGCAGCAATTCATGGCAAGCTTATGTATTAATAGACTGAAACACTGTCTGGTCCTGTTCCATATTCCAGCATTATACCATACACATTTCTATTGTGATCATAAAACATTTTTTTTAGTATATGTGCTGCTGAAGTGACCACAATCATAAAGCTTTTATGGGCAAATCTTCTGAAGTATATTTTTAGGTCTGCTTAGTCTGGAAGCTTCATTAAAGTTTATTCACCATGAGTAACCCTGCTGGTGTTTGAAATGCCAGTAGCTTAACTTCCAGCATCATAGCAACATATAAACCACCATGGTCCAACAAACTGTGTGGTATACATATGACGTGGTGTATATCACACAACAGAGTTTGACAAAGGCAGGTACGGATGGGTGTCATAATCATATTGAACTTAGTAATCCAACATAGACCTTTTTTTTTGGGGGGGGGGCATCACTGCTCTGCGGTGGTGGGAGTAGGAGGCCCAGCCCCACTACTGGAATTGAACCTCCATCCCAGTGGGCCACAGTCCCGTGTACAACCACTACGCCACCGGGGCTCAGCCCCATAGACCTTCTTACTGACCTACCTCCCTAAGCCTGCCCTTCTCACAGTCTTGCTCACTGGTCTCAGTTGATGGCAACACCATCCTGTCAACTGCTCAGGCCAAAGTTCTTGGAGTCATCCATGACAATCTATCACACCAAACATACAATCTAGCAAAAGGAACCCTGCTGCTGCAGTGGAATAAGCATTGGGCTGCTAATCTCAAGGTTGGCAGTTCAAATCCACCAGCTACTCTGCAGATGAAAGATGAGGCTGTCTACTTCTGTAAATATTTACAGTCTCAGATAACCCAAAGAGCAGATTTACTCTGTCCTTGGGGGTCACTGTGAGTTAGAAAAGAGTTGACAACAGTGGGACGGGTTTGATTTTATGCAGTCTATCAGACTACTCTGTCTTCTGACTTTCAAAATATGTCTAAATGTTGACCACATCTCTGTCTCTCCAAGGCTAGTAATTTGGTGCAGACCATCTTGTCTTGTCATCTGCAATGACTCCAAGTGACACCTAACTGATCACTCTATTTCTCCCTCTGCTGCTCCGCTCTTCAAGTCTATTCTGATACAGAATCTAGAAAGAACTTTCTAAACCTAAGTGAGATATTTTTTCACTGTTCAAAGCTCTTAGTGGCTCTCCATCATACTCTGAATAAACATTGAGGACCTAACAATGGCTAAGAAATGTTCTGTGTCATTTGTGCCTCCCCCGTCACTTTTCTGACCTCCTCTACTCATTTCTCTATCAATCATTTCACCAACACATTAATATCTTTGCTGATCCATACAAATTTCAGCCTTAGTACTTTTATCTGAAAGCCTAGCTGTTCTGCTTAGAATACACATATATGGACGCATGTAGCCACATGGTTCTTTCCTTCATGTCCTTCAAGTGGTTGCTTATACATTTAATCTCTTGACTAGCCCACAATACTGCAGCCTGTCCTCAAATACCTTATATTTCAGTCTTCTCTACTCTATTTTTCTCTTAACAAACATCTTCTAACATACTACATAATTTATTAAACCTAATCAAGATGGGTTGTCTCCCCTTGATAAAATCTAAATTTCAAGAAGGCAGGAGTTTTTGAGCTTTTCAGTCCCTGTAGATGAAGAAAGTTGGCTACACTACTACCATTTAGCAGAGCTGGGAGTTTCCAGAAGATTTATTCCAGAACCACTCTGCTATAGTACTATTCAGACACAGGCCACAGAGAGTAAAAGTCAAGCAAGGGCAGATACAATGAGTAAAGCCAGAGTTCAACCAGCATGAGCTGAAGACAGTAATCCTTCATGCCAAGAGAGTGGTTTCCTGAAGTCCCATTACTGCACTGTACCCCTTTAGAGTTCTTGCTGAAATGGAAATGGGACATAATGAGGTCAGGGAATAAGAAGCCATAAGTTATTCTTTTCAGACCACAAAGAATTTTATCACTGGGGCCACAATCCTGTCTTTCTTTTCAATTAAGAAAGAAAGAATACCAACAGCCATTCACTATTGACATCAAATCTGCCTCCCATCATGGAAGTTGTAAATGCCAAATATCATTAGGTCGACTTCCTCCCCTGCAGTTAGGGGATGGGCAAGCAAACCCAATGTTGACCAGGGAACTGATGGGTAAGGTTGTTGAGGATGACTGTGGAAACTGTCCTTTTCCTGCTTTGGGACATAATTGTTTGAGCACACTGGTCCTGGAGTTGAGGAAGCCGTCTTGTTACCATGATAGGCTAGCCTTTAATGAAAGCCAACATAGTTGAAATAGTATCTGGGGTCTTAAAGGCTTGTATTCAAACAAGCAGCTCTCTAAGTAAGGTGTCATCTAAGTCCACATGGAAGAAGCACACTAGCTTATGTGATTCAAAGATGAAAATAACAACATCGGGCTGAGCCCCGGTGGCGTAGTGGTTGTGCGCGGGACTGTGGCCCACTAGGACGGAGGTTCAATTCCAGCAGTGGGACTGGGCCTCCTACTCCCACCACCGGAGAGCAGTGATGCCCCCCCCCCAAAAAAAAGAAAATAACAACATCCAAATATGATGAGGAGGAAAGTGTCAAGCTTAAAATTACAAACACCCAATTTGTAGGGGGCTAAGGAGGACAGTGGGAGCCCAAATTCCATCTGCAGAGTAGCTAGTTAGATTAAGTCTCTGGCAGATTCCCTCTGGCCACAGGTAAGGGACACAAGCAGCTTTACAAACAGACAGATTATTGGAAACTTGATTGTGATTGATCTACCGTAACTACTGTACAATATGATACCTGGTCAGCCGACTTTCCTCTTGACCCAACCTGAACTTGCTCTAGACTTAAATAGTTCTCCCTTGTGCCCTGAAAGAAATTTCTTTTCTGACTTTTCAAATATTTCTGAATTTAGAAGTACTTTAGAATTATTTTTTAAATAAAAAATTTATTCTTTATTTTATCTTTATATTATTATTACTTTATTTATTTATTTTTTTTTTAGGCATCACTGCCCTGGTGGTGGGAGTAGGAGGTCCAGCCTCCTGTGAGCGGGAATTGAACCTCCATCCCAGTGGGCCGCAGTCCCGCGCACAACCACTACGCCACCAGGGCTCAGCTCCATTACTTTATTTTTATCTTTATATTATTATTTTCCTTCTGTTTCATTTTGTTTTGTTTTATCACTTCTGTTAGCCTTCTCAGTTTATGAAACACAGAAGGAATGGATGCATAGAGTCAATAAACAATGCCATATAGTTAGTCAGAATGGTGGTGGAGAGGGTGCAGAGAATTGGGGAGCAATAATGAGTGAGGGAAGGGGGAGGGAGCACAAGAACTGATTGTGATGATGTAGCTACAGCTCTTTGTAAAAGTGACTTAACTCTGCAACTGTATGATATGTGAATTTTATATCAATAAAGCTTTTTTTGGGGGGAGGGGTATCACTGCCTCTGGTGGTCATGAGCTCTACCCAGTGCTGCTCCTGAGAGCTGCCACTGGATTTGAACCACCCAGCCTGCGGGCTGCAGTCCCGCACTCAACTACTTATGCCACCGGGGCTCAGCCCAATAAAACTATTTTAAATGGACAAAGGACATTAAACCAAGGAAACATTGTACCAAAGTGGCCATTCAAATGACCACCAAATACATGAACAGATGCTCAACCTCATTAATCATTAGAGAAATGCCAATCAAAACCGTCATGAAGTACTCTTTCTGTCCCACTAGGGTGTCACCAGGAGGACTAAGGTACACGTGACCCTTTTTCAATTACCTTTTATGCACATGTAAACTGGACAATGAATCCAGAAGACCAGAGAATAGATGTCTTTGAGTGACAGTGTTATCGAAGAATACTACAAATATCAAGTGTTGCCAGAAGAAACACTACATCTATCCTGGACACAGTACAGCCAAAGTGCTCTGTAGAAGTAAGAATGGGAGGCACCAACTCACATACTTTGCCTATGCTGCCAGGTGGAATCCGTAAACTGTCATCGTCTGATGGGAGCGAGTTTGATTGTAGTATTTAACAGGAGGGATCAGTCCCTGGAGAAGGACATCATGCTTTGTAAAGTAAAAAGTTAGCAAAAGGAGAAACCCCCTAAAAGGGCTGAACTAACACCAGGGCTGCAACAAGGGCTCAGAGGCTGCCACGGTCTCTCAAAGGCGGCCCTGGCCTTGGCCTGGGCAGGGCTTTGTTCTGCAGTACAGGGGAGGATCAATCCCCTCGAAGGCACCTCCCTCCTGCTGCCAAGGAGGGCGACCAGAGACACTTTTAAAGAAGAAAGAAAATTACAAACAGTGGTGATGAGGTGGGGAAACTGGCACCCTTGTCTACTGCTGGCGGGAATGCAAAATAAGACAACTGTTTTGGGAAGCATTGTAGCAGTTCCTAAAACAAAACAAACAAAACCCCTAAAAATAGAATTATCACATGACAGAAATTGCACTGCTAGGAAAATACCCCAGGGCCTTGAAAGCAGGATGAGAACAGGCTTAGATCCACTAGTGTTGAGGGCAGCACTCGTCCCCAAACCAAAAAGCAGCAAAAAACGAACTGCCAGGCAATGGATAGATGGAGAAGCACAAGGGGGTGCCTCTGTCCAATGGAACACCACACAGCCAGAAGGCAAAGGAAGCCTTGACAAATGCTACAGCATAAGTGGAATTTGAAGACATTGTACTGAGTGAGACAAGTCAATCATAAAAGGACACCTATTAAATGACCTCACTAATATAAAAAGCAGGCAAGTGTCTGGAGACTAGAGGTTATTAATGGTTATCAACAGCCATCAGGAGAGGGTAGAATGGATGATTTCTTCTGGTGCTCTGAGTTGTGATCGAGGATGATGAAAAAGTACATTGATTAAAAATAGGGTCCACTACATATTAATTACTGTTGAGATGCTGTATACCTGTACAGAGTTGAATTAATAAATGTCGTGTGAATGATTTATGTACAACAACAACAAATATAAGAGCAGTGACTGTTCTACCCCCGAGGGGTCCTGATGGCCTAAGAGTTACAAGTTGGGCAGCTAACCCAAAGGTCAACACTTTGAAGCTGCCAGCAGTTCTGAGGGAGAATGGAAGCTGTCTACTCACACAAAGACTTCAAAGTCTTGGAAACCCAGTAGAGGACTTCTATCCTGCCCTACAGCATGGCTCTGCGTCGAAACCAACTTGATGGCAGGGAGTTTGGTTTTGGGTTCTATCCCCTAGCTTGTTAAGTAGTTTTTGTTTGTTTGCTTTCCAAACCATTTTATTAGGAGCTAATCCAGACACGGTATCATTTCACAGTGTGGCGTAGTTTCTGCTGTCTTAAAAGCTTGCAGGAGGGCTGAGCCCTGGTGGTGTAGTGGTTGTGTGCAAGACTGCGGCCCACTGGGTTGGCGGTTCAAATCCAGGAGCAAGGCTGGGCCTCCTACTCCCACCAAAGGGCAGTGATGCTTCCCTCCCCTCCACCCCCAAAAAAGCTTGCAGGCATCATTCAAGGTAGAACACAGTGGCATCATCAGGGCTGGTTTCACCTAATAGAGTAACTCTGGGTGTCAATCCCCCTTCCATGGACCCCCACCCACACCAGACTATAGATCCCTTAGGAATGCTTAAGTTGTAAATTGCTTAAACATAATATTTATTAGAACACTAAGAACAAAATTATTTTGCAAAATCTTTCTACATCAAATTATAGTACTAGTTGCAATATTATTTAGTAACTGAGCAGAAAGAACCCTTTAAAAATGTTCTCCTTTTTTTTTAACTAATTCTTTATTCTCAAAAAGGTTAGCAGTTTATGTTCACAAATATTACTTACCACAATATTATAGCCCAAACACCAGGAAATTTAGGTAAACCCCACAACTATAAAAAACTGGGAACAATGAAACCAAAAGTACATATTTGATACATGTGTGTATAAGCAAATATGGTGATGGTGCCTGGCTATCAAAAGATATGGTGTCTGAGGTCTTAAAGACTTGAGAGTAAACAAGCAGCCATCGAGCTCTTGAAGCAGCAGAGCCCACAAGGAAGAAGCACACTAGCCTGTGTGACCATGAGGCATCAAAGGGATCAGGTATCAGGTATCAAAGAACTAAAAATTATATCATTTTAAGTGAAGGGGAGTACAGGTTGGGGACCCAAAACCCATTATTAGGTAAAGGACTTTCCCTTACAGAGGGGTCACAGGGAGGAGACAGATCAGTCAGGCTGCAGCGTAGCAATGATGAAGCATACAACTTTCCTCTAGTTCTTTTTTTTTTTTTTTTTGGCATCACTGCCCTCAGGTGTTGGGAGTAGGAGGCCCAGCCTTTGCTTCGCAGAGCTTGAATCGAACCTTCATCCCAGTGGGCCGCAGTCCCGCGCACAACCATTACGCCACTGGGGCTCAGCCCTTCCTCTAGTTTTTTTTTTTTTTGGGGGGGGGGGGCATCACTGCTCTCTGATGGTGGGAGTAGGAGGCCCAGCCCCACTGCTGGAATTGAATCTCCGTCCCAGTGGGCCGCAGTCCTGCGCACAACCATTACGCCACCGGGGATCAGCCTTTCCTCTAGTTCTTTAATGTTTTCTCCTCCCCACTCCCATGACCCCAATTCTATCTTACAAATCCAGCTAGATCAGAGGATATAAACTGGTACAGATAGGAACCGGAAACATGGGGAATCCAGGACAGATGATCCTTTTAGGACCAGTGGTGAGAGTGGCCATACTGGGAGGGTGGAAGGAAGTTGGAGTAGAAAGGGGGAACTGATTATAAGAATCTATATACAACCTCCTTCCTGGGAACAAGGAACAACGGGGAAGTGGGTAAGGGGAGACATCGAACTGTGTAAGATATGACATAGTAATAATAATTTATAAACTATCAAGAATTCATGAGGGAGGGGGAGTGGGGAGGAAGGGGAAAAATGAGAAGCTGATGCCAAGGGTTTAAATAAAAAGCACATGTTTTGAGAATGATGAGGGCAACAGATATACAAATGTGCTTGACACACAATGGACTTATGTATGGGTTGTGATAAGAGTTGTATGAGTCCTCAATAAAATGATATTTTTTAAAGTATATCATTGAAAAGTGTGCACACTCCCATGATTCAATTGGTCTCCGTAATTGGGTAATAAAGATAACTCTGATCAGAGCACATTAAAAGGTTCAAAATATAAGTTAGCATAGAGTTTTAGCCTTATGGATATATTCATACAAGTAAGGTAGGCAGACCAAAAAAAAAAAAGAGAGAGAGAGAGAGTCTGTAACTGTAGCAGGGTACCATCCAGTTATGATCTATTAAATGTCTGTGCTATGCTTCAGCAGAATATCTCTTTATAAGGAGTGATTTTTTTTTTTGTGGGCCTCACTGCCTCTGGTGGTCGTGGGCGCTACCCAGCCGCCGCTGGATTTGAACCGCCAAGCCTGCGGACTGCAGTTCCGCACTCAACCACTTACGCCACCGGGGCTCTGCCCTATAGGGAGTGATTTTGGTGTCGCCCCGTGACAGGGTCCCTCCGTGTGATTCACACCCCCACCTCCCCCTGGTGATGGCCCTGGTACAGCGCCCGGCCTGTGTTTGCCTGAAACCACACGGGAAGAAGGAGAGTCAGGAATGCAAGGACGACATCAAACATGTGGCTGATGATCTCCATGATGAACCGCCTCCTTTGCCCGGGGAGCAGAAGAACTGGATGGTGCCCAACTACTGATCAAAGACTCTCTAGAAGAATCTTTGGTCAAAAAAGGTGCTAACCCGGAGCAGCATTTCAAAAATTGAACCCTGGGGAAGAACTCTGAAACCCGCAGGGCGCCAGTTACCGCCCCCGCCCCCCAGGCCGGGAAGGAGAGAGAGTGTGTGGCTCTGCGCACTGTGAGTGGGACGGAGGTGGGAGGGGACAGGCTTTCAAAAAGCCCAGGAGCTGGGAATCTGGGTGACCAGCTTTACCTCAAGTATTGAGGAATATTTCATAGTCTGTTCCGTGATGCCTCTGCATAGTGTGAAATTTCAGTATTTTAAATGACTTACCATTCAGAAAAATGAGGCTTCCCGAGGATACGCCCTGCTGACCCTGTCTCTTCTCCATCACACCACTGCACATGGCGAGAGAGGAGACGGCTCTGTGGGGGGCCGCGCCAGTGTGAAAAGCATGAGGCTAGTCCTGAGCCCCCAGAGCTGGGAGCCCACCCCTTAGGAGCTAGCCAGCGATGACACACATGGGTAACTCCCCTGGAGGGGACAAGGGAACAGGGGATATGGCCAGGGGGGGTACTGTGAAATGAAGGGTGACGCAGAGGCTTCGGGCCCAGCCTCCCGGGGAGAGAGGGACCTGGAACAAGAAGCTCATCAAATCAAACAGCTGCAGCCCCTTGAAATCCTGCAGGAAGCTGAGCACAGGGTAGAACACGGGCTGCTCTGCTTTGTGACCTAGAAAAGGAGGGAAAGAGGAGGGAGGACACTTTTGCCACCTCAGCCCAGCCCTGGTCACTCTGGGAGAGGACCTGCAGAACAGCTGTGGCCATGGCAACCCACCATGGGGGCGGGGCAGAGAGCGGCTGCTGGGGGCGGGGGGGCGGGGCGGCGGCGGCAGAAGGGCAGGGCCGAACCCCCTAGAATCAGAACCCAGGGAGTGCAGAAAAGGAGGGGAGGGGGGAGGGGGAGATCCCAATCATTCACGGTTGAGCCCTGAGCCAGAGACTCACGGCCCTTGAAATACACTAGCAAGGCTGGGAGGTAGGCGGGCAGGGCTGGGGGCAAGAGCTGGACTGTCCAAGTCCAAGTTTGGAACCCTGGCTCCCCCACTCCCTCGCTGTGTGACCTGGAACAAATGACCGAGTCTCACTGTGTCCTCATTTGTGAAAGGATGGGAGGTGCTGTCGAGATCTAGAGCAGTCATTTCTGAGAAGGGTTGCAGGGTTGCGCGTTCGTGCGTGCCTCGGGGAAATAAAAGCACCCCTATGAGCATTTTCTTTACAGCGGTGGTTCTTGAAGCAGGCGGGGGTTCTCTGGGGTCCGGGGGACATTTTGGAATACTGCAGAAACCTCTCTAAGTGTCACCATAGGTGCATTGCACAGACAGTGGCCAAGGATGCTGTCCACCCCAAAGAATTATCTTGGGGCTCTCACAAGTGATGTCTCCCCCAACAATCTCAACAGTGAAACACCTGTTTGTCACCTGCGCCCAAAGTCTACCTCCATTTTCATATAAGCTCACACCCACGTTCTAATTTTACCATGTACTAAATTCTCCGGAATTGCAATTTCTGCTCAAATGAGGGTGGAAACCCCAAACCAAACTAACAGCAGTCAAAATCATCACCTCTGTCCTACCCAGAACCCTTCGGGTGAGAGCTTTGTTTGCAATGTTGAAGAGTGCTGTTTTATAAGTGGTCACACTAGATCAGGTGTTCGAGACATGAATTGACAGCAACCGGCACCTCACTGCCTGCAAGGGGATCCTGACTCCTGATCCCATAGAGAGAGTAGAATAGCCCCTGTAGCTCTCCAAGACTAGTTGATGGGAGCAGAAAGCCTCATCTCTCTTCCACGGACTAGCTGATGGGTTCAAACTGCTGACCTTGGTGAGTGACAGCCCCACAAAGAGACCACTATGCCGCCAAGATGCTTCCATCTTTTACCTGCAAAGGGATTTTTGGCACTAGTGCAAGCATTTGACTTCCTTATTATCTCCTTGTCCTTCCTGGGCATGAATGTATTGATATATTAATAAATCAATAAATCAACATTGGGAAACATGCATTATTTTACTATGAATTGCTTTCCTTACATTTCTTTTACCCTCAAATGTGGGCCTACTGTATGTATCTTTTAATGATGTGTGCTAATGGGCTGCTGTGTCTATACCTTTTGTTTCAGGGCAATAAAGAAACTGTTGTAAGATCGTTGTATTTGTGTAAGATGGAAGGGCCTCTAGAACTGCCGCCTTCTAGAACTAGCAGAACACTGATGACCCATGTGGCACAAGTAAATAGCCTTCCATTCTAGTCATGTGTGCAGTTCCTAGGCAGACATGTTGAATATCTATGAGCTTCCTGTGTGGTATGAAGCAGTGTTCTTCCTTCCGCTTACTGTGTACGTGAGTACTCAATCAGGTTTAAATGACAGTCGGAATCAGGCCTCCCCAGTTTGAAGGAAAAACTAAAGCTGAGGATAAGGAGAGACAAAGAATGAGAGAGACCCCAGACGGACTGAACAGTGATGGCAGCTAAGGCACTTTTTTGGTTTTTTCAATCTTGGCTTATTCTGTGGCAAGGTTTTAGTTCTCATCACAAGCACGGTCTCATTTAATCTTACATCAGCTCTATAAAGCAAGTACTACTACTAGTATTCCTACTTACGCATGAGGAAGCTCAGCCTCAAAAAGGGGTGGACAGGATCTTAGAACGCATGCAGCTAGGAATGGTGGAGGCTACACTCTGGTCTGACACTACAGCAAGAGCTTTTTACCACTGCATTCAATGAAGATGAAGAACCACTACATTAGATGAAGAACACAAGCACGATTGGAGCAAAGGCCACACTTCATCTAGACATAGAGAAGGACGTGAAGAGCGGCAGGGAACGAAGCAGGGAACTGGGATTTTAGAAAACCCCAGTCTCGGGCTTGGTGTTTGCCACGGAACTTGCATGTGCATAGGTCATATCACATCATGTTGGAAGAATAAAAGTTGTGAAGTACAGACTATCAGATTCATCTCTTAGGCAAATTACTCATCATCTTCTCCCTTGGTTACCTTTTAAACCAGTCAGAGATGTTAGGGTGCTGACATCTTGTATTTATAGTATACAGTTAAATGGTTAAAGTGCTTAACTGCTGGCCTTAGTCAATGGCTCGAACTTACCCCGTGGCTCTGTAGGAGCAAGGACCTGGTATTCGGATCCCGTAAAAATTATAGCAGTTCTACTCTGTCACATGGGGTTGACATGAGTTGAAAGTGACTCAAGAGGGCTGAGCCCCGGTGGCATAGTGGTTGTGCGCGGGACTGCGGCCCACTGGGACGGAGGTTCAATTCCAGCAGTGGGGCTGGGCCTCCTACTCCCACCACCGGAGAGCCGTGATGCCCAAACAAAAAAAAAAAAAAAAGAAAGAAAGTGACTCAAGAACATACAACTATAGAGTGTTAGCTAAATCCAGACCAAACCCACTACTACTGAGTTCATTTCAACTCACAGTGACCTTATAAAGTTTCCAAGGTCTTGTAAATGTTTATAGGATCAGACAGTCTCATCTGTATCCCACAGAGTGAATGGTGGTTTTGAACCACAGACCCTACAGCTAGCAGTCCAGTGCTTACCCAATAGCACCACCACAGTTTCTTACCGTGTTGGTTAGGGTTGACTAAATGTGCTACAATGAAGAGCTGCTACCTTCACTGTGGTTCCTTGAAATCTGACTCTGAAATGGAGAATTATCTTTTACCTCAGTAGAGATATCCACTGCAGGTTACTAGGACCCCAGACCAATTCTCTAAACAGGACCTTGGATCTTTATAAAGTTTATCTCCCTCCCTCTGGAATACATGTGTCTTACCAACACCCTCAAAGTACTTATCACTTCTTTATCATCCAGGGGTGAATTATCTAATAAGCAATAAGAAACACAGGCTTACTGTGCTTACCTATGAACCGTAGTGAACAATTTCACTTCATCAAACCTGTGGTGGAAAACACGTGAAACTGTTCACAACAGAGTAATAAAAAAGCATCAGTAAGCTCATGCTTAACTTGATTACTGATATTTCATCTCTTTTCAGGGATTGTAAATATGAAATCCAAGGGAAACTTGGATTCTGTAGGATGATACTATGGGGTTGGGAGAGAGACAGATGCCAGCCACATCTAGAAGTGGAAGCTCTGATGTGGTCAAAAATATGAAATTGTTCCCTACAGATTAGTAAATGAGCAGAAGTAAATGTACTCATTTTGTTTAATATATCCCATTATAAGACTGTAGATGTATACACACTAATTCTGATCCTTCTTTTCTCATTGACTTAAATTAGAAATTATTCATCAAACCAATGGCTTCATACCATGTACCTGAGGCCGGTCTATTTTCTATAGCACAAATAACGTATTATGTACAACAACTGTAGCTGGGACAGCTTCTTGTTTGCATTTATGGCAGTTCTACATTCAACCTCCAGGGTCCTTCTGACGTTTGAAGAAGCTAGAATGGAAAGAAATTAAGATATGGTCAACATTGTACGCAAGGTCATAGCTAGGCAATAAGACCCAGAAAGTAGAGGCAGCCCCTGGGCTACAAACATCAGACTTTCGTCATGAACCCATTATTGTTAAAAATATGTATATATTAAAGTTTACAGAATGGTTTGTAATAACAAATAGCCACTACTTTGCAACATGCATTACAAGATCCATTTCTAAGAATGTCATTAAGTAAAATGTGGTATAAGGCTGAATAGGTGCATGTGGTTCTTACTAGCCTTACTTTTGTGCAAGAAAAGTCTCAAAGTCTTTTCAAAAAAGCTGCATGGTTAACAAATGAAGATGACTGTGATAAAAAATATGTTACAAGTAGATTGGTTCAATTATCCCAAAATGAGGGAAATTTTACACAACATAAAAGAGCAAGTAGGAATTATCTGGAAACGAGACATTCTTAACTCAGAGAGTGCCTGTATTATTACTATGTTATTATGTCAAACATGCTTTTTTCAATGTTTTATGCATAGAAAGGAACACATTGTCTATACTAAGAAAAATGTCTGACTGACATTAGATACTTATTGTACCTGTTATATGCAAATTCTAATTACAGAAGCATTTAAGAGTGGACTCTGCTATATGTAGAGATTAGAAGAGATGAAACCTATTTCAGGACTTGCTAAGCCACTTACTTGAATTGATTCTAACTTATGGTGATCCCATTGGTATCAAAATGACAGTGCTCTGTCGAGTTCAGTGGCTGATTTTTTTAAAGTATGTTGCCAGACTATTTTTCTCAAATATTCAACTCAAATATTCAAATATTGGACTCAACCATTCAACCATTTGGTTATCAATGGAGTGTGTTAGCCAGTTGTACCACCAGGAACTCCAGATTTTCTACAAACTACAGTATTGCAAAAGAAAAAGACAAATCGCTGAGCCCCAGTGGCATAAGTGGTTGAGTGTGGGACTGTGGCCCGTGGGCTTGGCGATTCAAATCCAGCTGCAGCTCTTAGGAACGACACTGGGTAGCTACCACGACCACCAGTGATGGCAGTGATGCCAAAAAAAAAAAAAAGAAAAAGAAAAAGAAAAATCAATGAAAGAAGAGTCTAGAGAGTGCAGAAATAGACTCACAACTACTACAATTCACTAATCTTTAACAAGGGAGACAATTTAATTAAGAAAGGGTCATCTATTCAACACATGGTGCTGGAACTATTGGGCTTCCATAATCAAAGAATTTAGACACCAATTATACACCTCTCACAAAAGTTACCTCAAAATGGATCACAGACCTGAATGTCAATACAAAACGACAAAATCTCCAGAAGAGCATAGAGGGAAAAAAAATCTTGGTGACCTTCCTGTTTTAGATACAATACTAAAAGCATGGTCCATAAAAGACAATGAAATGGCCAAGTTGGATTTTATTAAAATTAAAACTTTCTATTAAGGATTTCTCATCCAATAAAGAGTTACAGTCTCTAAAAGCAACAGGGGCAGTTCTGCTCTGCCAGGTAGGGTTGGTATGAGCAGGCATTGACTCGATGACAGTGAGCTGAGTTTATTAAGGGAATGAAAAAACAAGGCACATACTGGGAGAAAATGTTTGCCAAGCAGATATCTGATAAACGACTTATTTTCAAAAAATGCAGAGAACTCTTAATAATAATAAAAAAACAATTAAAATACATGCAGGAGTTCAACAGGCACTTCATCAAAGTAACACATGAATATATACTCACAAAGAAAATGCAAATTAAATCAATTAGAAGGGCTAAAAAAAAAAACCCAATCAAACAAAAGAGTTCTCATAATACCAAATGCTGGAAAATTATAGGAGCACTTGGAACCATCTGGAGGGAATACAAAATGGTATAGCTAGTGTTATGGATTGAATTGCCTCCCCCAAATGTGTTGCAGTTACTATTCTCTATGCCTGTGGTTTCACTGGGTTGCCTTTGATATATTAATGAGACAGGGTTAGACTTTGGTGTGCTTTTTTTTCTTTCTTTTTTTTTTGTGGGCATCACTGCCTCTGGTGGTCGTGGGCGTTACCCAGTTGCTGCTCTGCCGCTGGATTTGAACTGCCAAGCCCACGGGCTGCAGTCCCACACTCAACCACTTACGCCACTGGGGCTCAGCCCTTTGGTGTGCTTTTTTAATAAATAGTTTTATTGGCATATAATTCACATATCATTCAATTTAATCATTCATATTGAGAGGAGTTGTATAAACATCACAATCAACTTCAGAACATATTTTCTTCTCATTGTTTGCTCTGTATCTCCTCAAGACCTCCCCTGTTGAAGAGTTAGAGGAAATTATGTTAAGCGAAGCTTAACAAGCACAAAGAAATAAGTACAATAAGAGTTTACTGCTGTACGCTCAAAAAGCACACTGGGAATACAGTAAAAGTTATTTAATGCATATTTCAAGGTAGAGGTCCAGACACTCTGGCAGGCGTGAGACCCAACCCAGAATGCATATGGCATCCAACTAAAAGGGGGGTGGTGGAAATAATAAATAAAATTTAAAAATGTAAAAAGATGATGGGTGGGGGGAATAGCATACTCATCCATGGGGAGGGTTTTGTTTATGTCTCCACAAGAAAGTGAGAGAGAGACCAAACCTCAATCCAGTGTGCCAGACCTTGAGGGCAACATTCTGGCATGGAGCAGTGCATTAACAGAGAAGACTGCAGTCCAGTCCCAAGCCAAATTATGTTGAGCCCTCCCCCAGAAGAATGTATTAAAGAGGACAGCACTGAAGATATAAGCTGGGGAGCGTGGTAGACCTGTCTTGATCACACGGGAGCAATCTAAGAGGGAAAAAGAGAAGGGGGGGGTGCCTAATTTGCCACCCCCTCACCAAGTCTTTAAGATGACATTCCTGCTCAGAGCAGCCAATGCACATGAGATAAAACATCCCTTCACTGGCCCAAACGTTACAGAGGATAGCAATGGGGATACAGAGAGGGAAGTGTGTCCTATCTCACACACACACATGCACACACACACACACACACACACAACAGGGCAAATCATGAAGGGAATATGACAGAACAACAAGGGGAGTAAAGTCACAAAATGCCGAGGAATCAAAAAAATAGACAGGCAGTATGTGGCATCTCATCAGATCTGTTTGGAAGTCATTTATAAAAGTCAGCAGATAGACCTGGAACTATTTAAAGGCATTTATTTATTTATTTAATATTCCCATCTATATAAGATGGACAGGATAAACAATCCCAAAGAGAAAACAATGGGAGACATGGGAATGGATAGGGTCAGGGAAACGGAGTGGGAACCTGACAAACTCAGGGATAAGGGAACAACAAGGGATCTAAAATCAATAGCAGGAAGGGTATAGAATGACTGGTTGGGTTTGATTAATTGTAATGTAGCCAAAAGGAATACCTGAGAGCTAAGTGAAGGGTGAACACTATAGTGGGGCGGGAAGAAAGTAAAAGGAAATAGAGGAAAGAACTCAGAGGCAAAAGATCTTAATATAAAGCATAAATATAGGCAAGTACATGTGTAAATATACTAAAATATTTTATGATAGGGACCTTGGTCTATGTATATACATTTAACTGCTGAAGTATTAAGGTAGCAGACAGACTTTGAGCCTCTACTCACATCTTTCCTCAGCACAAGAACACTGTGTTCTAATAACCTAGCACTGTATGATACTAATCTTCCCAACACAATTGCTGAAGACAAAATGGATGCATAAGTAAATGTAGTAAAGGAAGCAGATGGTGCCTGGCAATTAAAAGATATAGCACCTGGGATCTTAAAGGTTTGATGTTAAAGAAGTGACCAGATGGCCTAGATAGCAGGGAAGCAACGAAGCCCATATGAAAGAGGCACATTAGCCTGTGTGATCACAAGGTATCAATGGGACAGGGTATCAGGCATCAGAGCACCCCAAACAAACAAATATATAGATGCAAATGATGGGGGCCAGAATGAAGACCCAAAGCCCACCTATAGACAATTGGGGAAGTCCCTCACAGAAGGGTCACACATGAACCAGCCAGGGTGCAATATAGCACCGATGGAAAACACAACACCTTTCTATTTCTTTGATGCCTCTCCTTACCCCTTCTATTCCCCATTACCATGACCCCAGTCCTACCTCACAAATCTAGCTACACCAGAATACATACATTGGTAGAGAATTGATAAAGATTCAACACATGAAATCCAGGACAGATAAGCCCCTCAGAAACAGTAACGGGAGTAGCCATACCATAAGGATACGGGAGAGTGGGTGGGGAAGGGGTGAAAGGCAGAACTGATAGCAATGATGGATGTATTGCGCCCTCCCTAACAGAAATGTGAATGAAGCGATACAGTAGATGATGTAAGATAAGGAAAATTACATATATATGTATATATATATATAGACACACACATATATAATTTATTATGGTTTCACAAGGGGTGGGGAGATGAGGAATTTCAAAGATTCTAATAGAAAGATTCATGTTTTGAAAATGATTTTGACAACATATGTACAAATTTGCGTGGTATAATTGATTTATGGATTGTTATAATATCTGTAAGAGGCATTAATAAAATGTTTTTTTTAAAAAAAGCAAAGAACCTCCCCTGTCATGCTCCAAGGTAATTATTATGATGAGGATGAGGATGATAGCAATTATTAATCCAGTTACCGTCTCTATAGATTACCTGTCCTAGATACAGAAAAGCATACAAAGCACAATTGGGAGCAAGCAAACAAACAAAACCCAGCAATGACAAAACAAGACAGAGAAAAACCTCGATCAAAAATATTACAAACCGGGCTGAGCCCCGGTGGCGTAGTGGTTGTGCGCAGGACTGCGGCCCACTGGGATGGAGGTTCGATTCCAGCTCCACGGAGCAAAGGCTGCGCCTCCTACTCCCAACACCTGAGGGCAGTGATTACCAAAAACAAAAATATTACAAACCGAAACAACTTTAAAATGGGTCAAAAGGGAGACCAATTGGTAAGGGGTTATATTTGCACCTACTCACAATGGCCATAATGGACTTCACAGTGCTCTCTGTCTGAGTCAGGACCTTTACATCCCTGGGTATTGTCAGAGAGGACTCGCCTGAGGCTCAGTTCCTGTGGGGACCTGGCAAATGGGCTTCCACTGGGGTCCATGGGTCTGTCAGGTGCTGTTGAGTCAGATCCGACCCGCAGTGAGCTTCTATGTAAGGCCTGGCTCGGTACCACCTCACAGTTCTTCTTCCGTTTGAGGACATCGTGGCAGCCACTGTGTCAATCCATCTCAGCAGGACCTTCTTCTTTTTTGCTATCCCTCCACTTTACCGGGCTGACAGGCAGGTAGTGCACTGTCATCCACAGTCTCCTGCAAACTGAGTGTTCATCGGGTATGTTATGAGTTTATTCCTTTGGAGAACTAAAGGAGACTCGGGCTGAGCCCCGATGGCGTAAGTGGTTGCGTGTGGGTCAGCAGCCCACAGGCTTGGCGGTTCAAATCCAGTGGTGGCTCTCAGGAGCAGCACTGGGTGGCGCCCACGACCACCACAGGCAGTGATGCCCCCCCCCCAAAAAAATAGACATAAAAAATAAAGGAGACTCGAAGGGGGGAGCAGATGTAGGCAGGGGCCTTAGAGCTGATTGTGATGATGGACATCCAAGTCTTTTTAGAAGTGGTTTAACTATGGAAGCATATGATAGGTGAATACTGCATCAAGAGGACTACTGTTAAAATAGAAAACAAGCCAAACTTGACCTATGATTACCCTGGGTAAAGGAGAGAGAGCTTTTGCTTCGGGGGCATTTAGTTATTTTAATGGTGGTGGAACAATTTTGAGAGGGATACCAATAATGGTTGTTCAATATGAGCAGTATAATCGATGGCACTGAATTATACATGTAGACATCACTGAATTGGTTAGTGCTTTTGCCAAAATAAAAAGTGTAATGTTTTTGCCAAAATTAAAAATGTAAAATATACGTGAAAAACAGTGAATGCAGGGGAAAGGAAAATGTTCTAAAATTTATTATGGTAAAGATTATACAATTTTTCTTGATATAGTTGACCTACTGAATTATATGCTACATGGAGAAAGTGCCAATAAAACTGTTTTTTAAAAACAGAGAAAAAAAAGAGACTGAGTAAGCAAGCAAGCAAAGACAGGGGTTGATGGATGCCTAGCCACATGAACATCACCCATGAGCAGAAGGTGGAGCCGAGAACTTTCCCCCAGCGTCAACAGAAAGCCTCTCTCTAGATAGTTCTAGAATTCACACTCCTACTCTCCCAATTGTAAGAAAAGAAATTTCTCTTTGTTAAAATCACCACCAGCTGATGAAGGCAGTCAGTTTATAAGATAATTTGCCTGTCTCTTTACAGATGAAAAGGTAGGAGGGACTGCCACCCTCCCTTCCTTATTGACACCAAGTTCTACCAGTATTCCTAGAATTTGATGTTTTAAAAATTTCCTGTCTCGGGTGGTGGTGACAAGAAGCGGGAGACGTTGCCTTCTCTGCTCTGAGAGCTCCTGTCTCCAGGTCTGCTGAGTGGGTCTGTGATTCTCCTTC
>PVJH01024171.1:0-33533 GCA_004026705.1 Nesogale talazaci | reverse complement strand
GGGTTCCCAGTGAAACTTCTATTGCTGAGCCTTTTGGTTGCTTCCAACTCGGTCCCAACAAACCAATTCAGCGCCAGAATAATTAAAGAAAAAGAGATTACAGAGAACAGGAGAGACAAGGGAAAAAAAGCAACTGAGGATATGCTGGGGGTCAGGCAACAATGCTTACAGCCCTAACAAGCTGGAGAAAGCCTGCTGGCGTGTGAAACTGGCCACCGTTTAAAGGGATAACCCCCAGTGATTGCACAATATCCCTTTTCCACCACATTATTGCTATTGAAAAGTATTGATTTTAGACTCAAGTAGCTTGTTGTTCACAAAATCAAGGGCTTGTCCCTTCACAGACCATGTGGAAGTTGCTGTCTGGGAAGCTGGCATGCTCTCCCCTCCTGGCGGCGGGTGAGCCGCTGGCTGTGGTGGGAGCAGCGCTGGTTGACCGGGCCCAGAAGATGGGAGTGAGCGCTGAGCTGCAGCCTTGACAGGGAGCCCCAGCCCGGCTGTCAGTGAGCAATTCTCAGCTCAGCACTCTCATCTGTGCCCTAGCCTGAGACTGAGTGCCATGCCTGGTCTCACCCAGGAGGGCATCCAGCCTTCTCACCACCCGGTGGACACCCTAAGGATGGCCTTCACAGACGTGAATGGGGTGGCGGGAGCCTCCAGGACAGGCCTGTTCCATGACAGAAAGGCTGTGCCATTCGGAAAGAACTTTGCTTCCTTCTGTGCCAAAACCATCCCTCATAGGAAAAGGGCTCTTCCCATTTTTCAAATGGAAATGAGTCTTCACAGGCGCCATGAAAGCAGACTCACCATTGGTCCTGACCTTGACCAACATCGGGTGTCTTCCTCCAGCCCCCCGAGCCGTGACCAACTCACCTGCCAGACTCAGAGATGCAATCAAGATTTAGCAGCCCCCATGCGCACAGAACCACACTCGAAACTCCCATTTCCATGGAGGGCACGTTTGCTTCTGGTGCCTAACATGGCCTTGTAGGCCTTGGGAGGGGAGTGGCAGCATCGGACTCATTCCAGAGACATTCTCTCTTTCCCCTGGCAAAAGCAAAGACGAGAAGCCAGCCCGGGAGCCTTCCTGAGAATAAACCCCGTCTTCCATGCAGATGGCGGTCACTTTCACCTCCATCTGAGACTGCAGGTTCATTACACTTGGTCTGCTCTGGTTGGTGAATGGTGAAGAAGCTGACATTGCCCAGGGCTTCGTCCGGGTGGACCCTCCCCAGTCAAGAAACTGCATGACCTATGGAGTCGGCATCGTGTGCTGTCAGCAGCTTCCCTGAAATGTTAGGAAGCAATGACAGCATGTGGATGACGACGATGGTGTGCCTGACCCAGGACGTGGCTGGACAGATGAAAGTGGTCAGTGGGAAGGCTGCGGGAAGATTGACTCCGTGAATGCGAGGAATAGACCATGGGCTGCCAGATAGTGCCCTGCAAGCCAGGATCGCCGGACAGCATCTTGCCGACATAGAATGTCACTGCCCAGAAAGACAGATCACTAGGAAAGGATCGTGTGGGTTTAATAGAGGGTCAGAGAACACAAGGAAAGCCCACCGTGTGAACACGGTGATGGCAACACGGGCTCACATATACCGTGAGGCTGCTGTGGGGTCAGGCCATACTTGGGTAAGGCCCCTACTGACAACATGTGTTGTCCGAACCCTCTGGTTTCTCAGAAATCCTGACACCGCACTGGACAGTTTGCAGAAAACAGCCAACGGAGAGGCCTCCTCGTACTCAGCCACGTGATCACAGCCACGGAACGAGCCTCAGTGGACGGCCATGTCAAGCGGCACCCGTATTTAAATGTCCACAGGAGTCTGCAGAAGTGTCTTGGACAGTGGACAGTGTTACTCTTTTTTTTTTTAATCACATTAAACTTCATGCCTTGCCTTTGATTAGCTTGGTACCTCTTCCAACCCACCATTGGTTATCGCCTGGGCCTTTTTTTGCATCGGTGTGTCTCCTTTTACTGATTTTTGTAAAAAACCCAGCTCAGTGACCTTGTAGAAGGCCCCACATGCTAGATTAGACTGATCATTCCCTCACAACCAGGTTCACTTCACACCCCTGGGCAA
This sequence comes from Nesogale talazaci, assembly GCA_004026705.1. Classification (NCBI taxonomy): domain Eukaryota; kingdom Metazoa; phylum Chordata; class Mammalia; order Afrosoricida; family Tenrecidae; genus Nesogale; species Nesogale talazaci. Next base: position 31,443 of record PVJH01024171.1, on the reverse strand, counting down.
GAACGTAAACTAACCACTGCCCTCCAAGTAGTACAGACCCCCAAGGGACCCGACGGAACCGAGCTCCTCCTTAATTCTTGAAAGCTCTGAGTCTAATACTCTGCCAGCTACTCAATGCCGATTCATAGCAGTCCTACAGGACGAGCTCAAACTGCCCTGTGGGCTTCTGAGGTGGAGAAACTTTTAACAGGAGCAGAAAGCCCGGTCTTTCTCCCTAGGAGGGGATGGTGGTTCTGAACTGCTAACCTTGCAGACAGCAGTCTACTACAGCACCAGGGCTCTCTTCCTTAAGGTGAAGATGTATAAGGAGTAGCCAAAGCGCTAGTAAGCAGGGAGGAACCCATGTGAGATGAAGCTTTCAGCAGTAAAAGTGCCACAATAGCCCCTCCGCCTAGCCATTCTCTGCAGGGCCCTGCCCCACCTACCACAGGCCTCTCCTGCACTGACTCCATTAGGGTCCTACCAAAAAGGTGAGATGCCTAGGTCCATAAAAGAGGCTTACTGGAAGGTACATGTGCTATGAATTACACAGGCACCACGATGAGGATGGGCACACCTAACATAGGGATATTTCCTGTCTGAAGGAAAGGCCGCCCCTCACCATACAGCTCCTGCATCTATTGAGGGCTCTGGGAAGGGACTCCTAATGGTGCTTCTGCAGCCTTGAGTCCTCTGACATCCATCATCTGTCTTATCTCTGGGGACCATGAACCCACCACCACATGCAGCTCCTCACATTACCTTCCTTTACTTTCTAACCCCAGTTTCCTCCCCTATAAAATGGGCAGGATGTCAGTCCATCCCTGATCAGAGGAGGAAAAACATGTGGTAGAGACAGCACGGTGCCTTGCATACCTGGAATCATTGTACAAATTGCACGGCTCGCTGGTCCCCAGCCCACCTTTTATTCTGAGGCCCAAGACAACAGATGTGGGGATTTCACTAAACATCAAATGACCCCCAAGCCCAGGCCAATGCTTTGAAAGTTTTAAAACTTCTCCTCACTTGTAAATACAGTGCCTCTAAGACTTGCAATGGTCTGGCAGTTCCTGATAGGAAAACCATCATTTAAAAACAAATTATGAAAGTATAAGTCTAGATACCCAACAGGACCCCCCCCCCCCAGGCGGTGTAGAGGTTGTGCTGGTCCAACACCAGGGGAGAAAGACGGGCTTTCTATTTCTGGAAAGGGCTACATCTCAGGAACGCAGGTGGGCAGTTTGACACAGTCCTGGGAGGTCGCTGTGAGGCAGTCTGCTCCTGGCAGGGAGCTGTGTCTTGTCCTTTTGAGATGTCCAAGGGGTGCCTCTTATTTTAATTTTAATGTTATTGCCATTGAGATCTAGGCAGCAAAACATACCGCTGCTCACCAGTTTCTCTATGACAGTGACTCGGATGCTCCCGGTGGCCCCATCTCCACTCCGCTCCTCATTGTCACAAAGAGGCACAAAACCAGCCCTGAGCACTCATACTCCCGAGCAGACCCAGATGAATCAGACCTCCGGAGAAAACCTTTGTTGGAGTCTTTCCCCTGATCCGGGTGCAAATGACCATCTTAGGCAATGCAAGGAAACTCACCTTGAACAGGTCAAGACTTCAAAACCACGAGCCACTCCTCAGAGAGGAAGATGCGGGTGAAGAGTTACAGTCTCAGAAATGCACAGGGGTGGTTCCGCCCTGTCCTGCAGAGTCGGTACGAGTCGGCATCGACTGAAGGACAGTGAGACAGCTAAAGTGGGTCCTGCTCCAAGCTGACTAGTGTCCTTGCAAGGACAGGACACAAGACAGAGACTCAGAGGGAAGACAACCACGTGCAAATGGTGGCAACGGTTGGAGAGGTGTTGCCACAAGCCAAGAAGCACCCAGGGGTGCCTGTGGCAAGCAGTGCCCATCCCTAGAGTCTTCAGGGGGCACGTGACTCTGCTAGCATGTCAGGTCAGACTTCCAGCCTCCAGCACCGGGAGAGATCATCCCACTTGAGATCATCTGTTTCTCCAGTCTTAGTAGGAGTCCCTGGGCAGCACAGATAGTGCGGGCTCATCTATCAGCCAGCAGGTTGGCAGTTCAAGCACATCCACGGGGGCCCGGGGAGGGAGGAAACAGCCTTGAGAACTCCATGAGGTAGTCTGTTCTGTAAACATGGAATCAGCAGGAGACAGAACCAGTGCCCCAGCAAACAGCCACACCAGAGGCCTTTCTACCCTAGCAGTGCAGAAAGGGGAGTGCCGGCAGGCCTCCAGCTCCATTCAAGGTCTCACGTGGTGCAACCCTGACATCAACTGCCAGTTCGTGGGAGACTCAAGAAGACACTCCCATGATAGGGGCTCAGAAAGCTGGTGGAGTAGTGATGGGCTGGATCAAGGGTGGCTGGTTACAAGGGTGCACGTCCTTAACGTTTTGGACCCAGACAGTGGATCTCAGTGCCAACAAGTTGACTCACTCACAGTGACCCTATGGAACACAACTGAACCACTGACCACTGTGGGTATCTCAGTCTTTGTAGGAGAAGAGGGCCTGGTGCGTGCTCGTCCGGGTAGACTAGAGAAACACATTCATAGATATGCACATGTGTATAAGAAAGTGTTTTGTATACAAGAGGAATGGAACTTTGAGAAAACATCCCAACCCAATCCAGTCCAAGCCCACAAGTCTGATATTAGCCCATATGTCTGATACAAGACTATAAAGTCTTCTTCTGACTCACGAAGCATGTGCAATGACACCAAGATCATGACAGGCAAGTGGGTGCAGAGTCTTGTGTATTCAAGGGCAGTAAAAGCATCTCAGTGCTGGCGGGAGCCTCCTGTGGCTTCTCCAGTTTCCAAGGCTCAGGGTCTATCAGCATGCTGCCACGTGCCCTGTCAGCTGCAATGCCTCCCAAGGACTGAGTCCTGTCTCTCACCTCCCATGGGGAAATATAGCTGGATTTCCCAGAATTCTCAAGAGAAAGTCCTGCCCACACAGAGGTCTCATCGGCTTTCTCCCGATTGACAGGCTAGACTCCACCCCTACTCTCCCAATGCTGAAATTGACATTATTATATGACTGTCACACTGGTGTTTCTCCTGAAGGGCAGCTGGTGATTTTGAATTCCTTATTCCATGGTTGGCAGTCCAACACATAGCCCACACTGCCCCTGGGGGCTCCAGCAGCCCCTGGCCTGAGTGGACAACCTTCCCTAATAGAAGCGCTGCCAGTGCAGAAAAAGTGCAAATACCTGAGACAGAAAGGGCGATCCTCCCCCGCACCACCCCACCCCCCACCCAGCCCCCGGGCCTCAGAGCGCTTTAGAGCTGCGCTGTCACATGAAAGCAAGCTTGTTGTGGGCGGGGTTCCCGTCTGCCTTCCTCCGAGCAGCCCCTGCTCCTTGCTGTGAAACTTCCAAAAGAATTCCAGAACCTACCAGGGCTTGTGTTTCCGCCGGGTTTGGTGTGAGTTGCATAACCAGCGCCCACAGGACTTCAGCGGGATAGACACACCCGCTGACATCACCCTGTGGGTGTCTTCGGGGACATTACCTCAACGCGGGTGGTATAAACCAGCATTTAGAGACTGGGAGCCAGCCGCCCGCGCTGCAGAAGGCTGGATCGTGTTGAGATCTCTGCAACAGTCCTTGCAAGGCTGGTATTTTTCAAACACCTAATGATACAGTAGTGCTTTCCATAATTGCCTTTCCCAAGGAGCGCGGGACGTTATCAAGAGCTTTCTTGGCATGCACGCAGTACCGATACCCCAGATGGTCCCTGGGAAAGGACTCCGTTGTCAATCCCACCTCTTTCAGAGGCACCGAGACCCCGACATGTGACAGGCACTGCCTCTCCCCTCCCCTCCCACGGTCCTTGGCCAGACCCTCAAGACAGGCCAGCCTCCCCACACATCAGGCCTGCTGCCCATGCCTCGGCCAACACCTTGACCTTCCCAACCTCAGGAAAAATGTCCTCTCCTTACCTCCTGGCCAGGCTCGTGTCTCTTGAGGATGCCGCTTCTCCGGGTTTGGTTTGTTGGTGAGTCTTTGTAAGAAATCAAACAAGTGGCCCATCTCACTCTCCCCAGGGCTGCATAATGCAGGGAACTGTCTGCACTGTGTTGTGAACCCATGACCTTGCCTGTCTCCAATGTCCCCACACCCTTGATGGAAGCCTGGTCCCCACACCCCCGTCCCTGCCCCCTGTGCCAGGAGACGGAGTGTAGTTGATTGAGGTCTGACGTGCTTCCTCACCGTGTCTTCCGCCTGGTTCCAAAAACTCCCCACCTTGGGAACTCAGCAAAACACCTTCCTCCACAATTTGGAGAAGAATCTTGACCAATAATTATTCTGAGGCTCTTTTTAGGCTGAACTTGAAAAAGAGAAAAGAAAGAGAAAATAGCGCGTGTCTGCTAGCGTCAGAACTGTGTCTGAATGATCTTGGCCTGAACTTGCCTCCCGCCCTGCATTCTGAAGCTCAGCCTCTAAGACGGGGTGCAGGCAGCTGTTTCCAACCCTGGACGGGAGAGGGTGGAGAGAGGATGGAGGGAGAGGGTGGGCAGGGGACTGGAGAGACCCTGTGGCCTCATCCCTATGTGCATAAGGTGGAGACCTGGGGACAGTTAGGAACTGTCTGGAACCATCATCCTTGGGACCTGCTGGATTTTTCCCTTTTTTTTGGGGGGGGGCATCACTGCCCTCTGGTGATGGGAGTAGGAGGCCCAGCCTTTGCTCCTGTGAAGCTGGAATTGAACCTCCATCCCAGTGGGCCACAGTCCTGCGCACAACCACTACGCCACCGGGGCTCAGCCCTCCTGCTGGATTTTTCAAACACGAAGGTTGCAGGGAGTTTGCCGAGGAAGATGCTGGTGGCTCTCATTGGGCTCCCAAAAAGAAGCTTCTTCTCATGGAAGCACCTCCACCACAGAGTTCCCTGAGACTCCCATGCAGAGGTAGGAAGAGAAAGCTGGGGAAGGAAACAAACTCCCACTTTGCTCAGGAAGCTGGTGTGAGATGCTCTGCCTGAGAAGGAGCAGGCCAGATGCCTTTGCCCACCTCCCCTGCAGCTCCCTGTCTCCTCCCTCCTGGGAGGGCAGGCTGCTGCCCCAGGACAGAAAGATCTAGAGCAGTCACCAAGCGCAGGTTGACACAAGGGTGTTTGGTCACTGTGGAGAGGGTTCTCTGCACTGTTGGCACAGATTCTGTCCAGGAGCAGGACATGGACAGGACTGTCTGTCTGATATCAGAACCCCCGTGTGGAACCGACCTGCATTGGAAGGGACGCGTGGCTATGATTAGACTTTGGTTTGCGGTTGTGATAAAACTCCTAGCAGAGAATTTTAGAATTTATCTATGTAAGCATGAAAGCTAAGAATGGAATTTAAGCTAGACCTGTTTATAGCCTAGCAATAACTCATTTTCATGCATGGGTTAATTCACTTCTTCCCAGAGCCAATTTCAGCCATGTTTTACATTTACGGGGAGCCTTCTTACACCCGAGTGCCATCTAGATGACTGCAATTCATCGTCCCCTACAACTCCCAAAGAGGACCCATGAGAATGGGCTTCTGCTCCTTCCAGAGGAAGGCAGCCACATCTTTCTTCCACAGAGAAGCTGGGGGGCTTTGAACTACTGACCTGTGGGTTGGCAGCCAGGGGCTTGACCACTGTACCACCAGGGCTTTGTTGCTCATCATATGCTAACATGTAACATAGATCTATATGGCCTCGATCCATTTCAAACTACTAATAATTACAGTGATCCTTCAATCTAGATAAAAATTACCCCTCACTACCTTATGGCCAATGGAAATTGAAACCATTTAAAATTCCAATTTATATGCATATTTCTGTCAGTCAAGCAGCAGCAAGATCCATTCATGTCCCTTGAGCCATCAGAGACTGCAGTAGGATGAAACCTCACGAAGCAATGGGGTTGGGGGCGCTTCAGGAGGAAGGATGGGCAGGAAAGTTCCAGGAGTTCATTGAGCCACACCTTTGTCCAGGGGACGTTGTCCGTTTTGAGATCTGACAGTGTTTGGACTGTGTGGTTCATGTTGTCAATCGTTCTGTGAGAGTTTGCTTTTCCTCCACTTCCACCTCCCCATATTTCCCTTCCTCCAAACCCCCCCCCATGAACCTTTAATAATTTACAAATTGCTATTTCGTATCGTGCACTGTCCAATGTGTCCCTTCACTCACTTCCCTGTTGGCCATGCCCCAGAGAGGAGGTTATTTGTAGATCCCTGAAATTAGTTCTCCCTTTCTACTCCACCCTCCCTCCACCCTCCCAGTATCACCACTCTCATCACTCGTGCTGAGGGAATAATATCTGTCCTAAATTCCCCATGTTTCCGACTCCAGTGTGCATCCCCTGTTCTAGTCGGACTTGTCTGGTAGAACAGGAGCACTGGGGGGCTAAGTGGAGGGAGGATGCTTTGAGAGTGATGATGGCAACAAGTGTGCAAATGAGATCTGCGTACAATTGTTGTAAGTATGGATCGTGAGGGGAGGTGTATGAATACCCAATAAAATGATTCATTTAAAAAAGGGGGGGGGAAGAGGAGCTTTAAAAAAAAAGAGGCGCTTATATCAAGGGCTCAAGTGAAAAATGTTTGGAAATGTATGTGGCAACATGTGTGCAAATGTGCTTGACACAGATGATGTACTGAATGCTATAATAGCTGTAAGAGCCCCCAATAAAATTATTTTTTTTAAAAAGAGTTTGCTTTTCAAAGCGCATCATTCATGACACACTGGAAATTAATCTGCTTTGACGATGCTAATAACGAGAAAGTTTAGAGGCGCAATGTAAAAAGAAGAAGTAAGACATGAGTTGTGCCCTTTGTAGGGAAGGGCTATTCTCTTCAGAGGCCTGTGCTAGAGGGAAGTTGAATGCTAAGGAGGGATCCTGCCCGGCTCTGCTCCATGACCAAGGCTGGTTCTGGGAAGAAGACTGAGAAAGCCGCGGGCCTGGAATGGGCCTCAGTTTGCTGCTCATTGCTTGAATCATTCATGTCAAATATGCACACTTAAAACATGCTTTTTTCCGCAGAGACACTTCTTATCTTTGTGGTCTCAAGACCAAACCCCTCCAACGCTGACTCACAGCCACCAGCTGAAAGAGGGTACAATAGCTCCTGAGGGCTTGAGAGTAGAACTCTTTTTTAAACATTATCATTTTATTGGGGGCCCCTACAGCTCTTATCACAATCCACACATATATTCATTGGGTCAAGCACATTTGTACGCATGTTGCCATCATCATTTTGAAAACATGTTCTTTCTACTTCAGCCCTGGGCATCACCTCCCCATTTTTACCCCTCTCTCCCCGCTCTCCTTCATGAACCCTTGACAATTTATAAACTATTATTTTTTTCATGTCGTACACTGACCACTGTCTCCCTTCACTCATTTTTCTGTGCCTTGTTCCCCAGGGAGGGGGGCATATGTTGATCTTTGTGATCAGTCCCCTCTTCCTCCCCCACCTTCCCCTTCCTGACCTGGTATCGCTACTCTCACTATTGGTCCTGAGGGGTTTATTGCTCCTGGATTCTCTGTGTTTTCAGCTCTTATCTGTATGAATGTACATACTCTGGTCTAGGCAGATTTTTGAGGTAGAATTGGGAACATGACAGTAGGGGGAGGAAATATTAAAGAACTAGAAGTATGTTTCATTGGTGCTATACTGCACCCCGTCTCTTCCTTTCCTGTGACTCTTCTGTGAGGGGATGTCCAATTGTCTATAGATAGGCTTTGTGTCTCCACTTCCCTCCCTCACCTACCCCATCGTGGCCCCTGGCCTGGCACACATTCCCACCTCAGTCTTCCCAGCAGGTGCCCTCTATGGGGCCCTTCCTTCTCCAGCTCCATGAGGTTGACCAGGAGTCTAAATAAGTTGACATTCCCTTTTGGTGCTCTGATGGAATGTTATGTCTTGCATATCTTGTAGTCTACACCCCCTTTTTAATATAGCTTCCCCTACTCATTGAACTAATCAATCACTGATGGATTCATTAAGTTCTAGGGAGAAGAGGCCTTGTTGACAAAGCAGGGAAGGAGACCAGGCTGCACTGAGCCTGTGGTGAATTTAGCCCAGTTCAGTGTGACAGAAATGACACATGATGTATTCTACCTAAGTGAGATGAGGTTCTCTCCCAGGCAGTTGGACAAATAGCTGTCCCCCAAATTTCTTGGAAGAACGGGGGCTTCCCATCGTCATCAGCTGAAACATTTCAGTGTGTATCCCATCAATTTCTGGAGTGGTGCCTTTTACTAATGCTCTCAGTGGGGCTTGGAGTCCTTCCTGCAATACCATTGGTTCTTGCTCCTACACTTGCTCTTACAGTGCCTTACCTTATCATCCAACAATCCCTTTACTGGGTGCATACCCTAAGGGAATAAAGAGCACTCACAAATAGACATACGTATGCCTGTGTTTATTGTAGCCATTTCCCTAATAGCAAAATGATGGGAACAATTCCAAACTCCAATTAGAGAGGAATGGATAGACAAACTTTGGTAAATTCATACAGTGGATTATTAGACATCAATAAAAACAATGGCATCTCTTTTAAATACAGCATCGTGCTTAGCAAATCTTATAAAAAAAGTATTTAAAGGCACCATTTTTATAAGGAGAAACAAGGAAAAAGAATATTTGATTTTTATACTCAAAGATAAGATTTAGAAGACTTCCCAGAGGCCAGGGCCTAGAGTGAGTGCATAGAGAAGGGAGAACAGGGATTGATGGAGAAAGGAAGAAAGAATGGAAGGAAAGAAAAAAATTAAAAAGACCAACATTTATGGAGGAGTTAGCCGGGTATTATGACTGAGTGATTTGATGAGATGGATTGTGCAACTACATCAAATATAATTTTTCTTTAAAAACCAAAATAAAGAAATAACATGAAAATTAGGGAGAGAGGATTCACACCTCTGAAAAACTCCAGATTCCTTAGTCCTTTGGGTCTAAACATTGGTCTGAGTGGCTTAAAAAGGAGAAAACCTACCATCGGAGTGGACTCTGGTTCTTTAAGGACATGCAAGTTCACTTCAAATATATTTAAAAAAAGAAAAGATCCAGTGTCAAGGACTTCATCTTGCTTGATCCATCATGGGTTCACCATCAAAGACCACCATCAAGGGTCAGGGTCGTGGTGGTCCAGGGATCAAACAGCATATCGCAGTAGGTAGGTGGGTTGCACACGGCCTTGGTAAAGTGGGGAAGAGCTCAGGTGTGACTTGGTTACTAAAGGGTGCTTTCCCAAAGCAGGGTCTTTTCAGTAGTCTCCTCCAAGTGTGAGAGCTGGACATTAACTAAAACCGATGAAGACTCCATGCCTTGGGTTGTGGTGCTCATGGAGACCACTGGAGAAGGACGCTCCTTAGAATCCAGGACATAGGGACTTCGTGTCCGTACTTTGGACATGTGACAGGAGAGACCGTCCCTAGAGAAGGGCACCTTTCTTGGTCAGAGGAAGATGCTTGATAGGATGAATGGGCACAGTGGCTGTAAGCATAGGGTCAAGCAGGACCAGGCAGTCTTTCATTCTGCTGTACATAGGCTCACTGAGTCAGAACCGATTCAATGGCTAACAGTGATGAATGTTGTCCTTCTTCTGGGACGGGTCATTCCTAATAACATGTCCAAAGCACGTGAGACCGAGTCCTGCTATTCTTGCCTACAAGGAGCACTCTGTCTGTCCTTCTTCCAGAGAGATCTGTCTCTTCACTGGGCAGCCCATGGTCCTCTCACTATTCTTCACCTGAACGTAATTTAAATATGCTGATTCTTGTGTCTTCCTTGGTCAGTGTTCAACTTTAGACTCAGGTAGAGTTGGGCCTTCCTCCCAACCAAAGCCGGAGAAGATGAGATGTGGCCTACATGCCATTTTGTCGCCCTTATCCTCTTCTTGCTCTTCTGAAGCCAGATGCCATGATCAAAAAGAAAGCCGCAAAGACTAGAGAACACAGTAGTTATCAGTGTTTTCGGAGAGTGAATTGCCTTCAGTGTCAATGTCAAGCCAGTTGCGGGGGCGGCTGCTTGTGTTTCCTTGCTTCATTTCATCTCGACAGGTTCACCGTCCTGGGATTCATACACTGATTCAGTATGTTCTACTAGGTTTGAAGTCCCTCAGAATAATAGAGGACAGCTGGCAAGCAGCTTCCACAAAGAGCCCAGAGGGAACCCCACACAGAGCAGCAGTCCTTGGCAACATGGGTGGTGGGGGGAGTGTCCCAGGAGTCAAAACTGAGCTGAGGGCAGCTCCTTTGTTTTGGTTTGGTTGGTTTGGTTGTGTTGGTTGTGTTGTGGTGGGTTCTTTTTGTTGGGTTGGGTTGTTTTCGTTGGGTTGCTTGTGTTGGGTTGGTTGGATTGGGTTGGGTTGGTTGGATTGGGTTGGGTTGGGTTGGGTTGGGAGAGGGGCTCCTTCTGCTCAGCTTCTGTGAAACCTGTGGGCACAGTAGGGACCATGGGGGATGCCACTGGGTTTCTTTCCTGTTCTCTCGGGAGAATAGGACAATCAGATTCTCCTTCCAGAGAACCTCAGAGTCCAGATGACTGTGGCCCATCCAAAGAGAACTGACCAATAGAGTTTCTATCAATCTCAATAGAAGCAGATTCACCAGATCTTTCTCATGTGGGGCAGCTGGGTGGGGAGGGGTGGGGGAGGGTTGAACAGGCAACCTCTTGGTTAACAATCAGCCACAGAATGATTGCCCAATCAGGCATCCTTTAAATTCATACCAACCTAAACCAATCGCACTGCCATCGAGTCAGGGCAGACTCAGCACAAGCCCCTGTGGAAAGAAAGCCCAGTCTTTCTCCCAAGGAACTGCTGGTGGATTCGAATCGCCGACCCTGCTGATGGCAGCCCAGAGCATAACCATGACATCATTAGAGTTCATCTGAACATACATCTATGCCGTAGTCTCCTGGCTCCAGAGCTGCACTGTGTGAATTCATCAAGTTCTGCTACTTGTGAAATAGGGACCAATGTGGGAAATAAGATATGAGATTCTGTTGTTACAAGAATGAGAAGCAGAATGGTTTTCCTTCTTTATGGGGAGAAGGCTGATTTTTCTTTCTACAGACTGAGTCCCTCTGGTAGGGCACCCTGACCATTTCAGAGGCAGAGTGTGAGGTGGTGGTCCATGAAGTGGGCAGTACAGGGGCCATGAAGGGGCCCAGCCAGCCAAGGTTCACTTTGTGGGACTTCGTTCTCATGAATGAACTTTCTCTGACTTGCTGATTTGCTCCCTGGGACTTTCTGAATTGGCAAAATATTGAATTCTTCCTTGCTTGATGAGCTCTTTCTTCACTTTTAGATTCCAAGACACCCGGGACTCTCCATGGAACTCTCTCTTTGCCCACAGGGGCAAACTGGGCTGAGGTGTCTTGCAGAAGCAAGCAGTCAACTCAAGACACACCAGCCTCAGCCTCAGTGTGGCCACGGTTTCAGCAGCGTGGCTGTGGGGGATGCACCTCCTGCTCTGACCTCTTTCCTCTTTGGTCAAGTGAGCAGAGGGGGTGCCAGTCAACTCATGGGCGTTTCCAGAGGCTTCTCAGCTTCGGGCGCTACCTCGACTGGTTCTTTCAACAAGGCATTCCCCTTGTCCCCATTTCAAGAACGAGACTTTTGTGATACTGAAAACTGAAGTGCCCTACAGCACCAGCGTCTAATGGGCCAAGAACTCTCTGCTTAGGACATTGGATTTCTAGGTTGGGTCCCTAAACTCATTGCCACTTGATTCAAGTAGAAATTTCTCTGTACTTCCTATCTGGAGAGCTCACTTTCTGCTCATGACTGCTCCACTACTCATGGGGCTATGGATCCTGTGTGTTTCATTCTTCCGTCATCCACTCTCTCACCAGGCCTGATTGGTCATTAAAAAACAAAAACCTTGGGCTGAGCCCCGGTGGTGTAGTGGTTGTGTGCGGGACTGCGTCCCACTGGGATGGAGGTTCAATTCCAGCAGTGGGGCTGGGCCTCCTACTCCCACCACCGAGAGCAGTGATGCCCACAAAAAAAAAAAAAAAACCTTGCCTTGAGTTAATTCGGACTCCACGTGACCCTGTAGGAGAGGGTAGCACTGGCCCATATCGTTCCCAATCATCAGGGAAGATGGACTCATCTTTCTCTTAAGAAGCTGGTGGGGAGCTTGAATAGAACCATAGACCTTCTCAGTAGCAGCCTTTGCTCTTCCAGGGTTCCTGCAGGGCAGTGCCCAGAGCAGCCACACTGACTGCCATCGAGTCAAGGTTCACTCAGAATGACTCTGCCGGACAAAGAAGAACTGGGTCTGTGGGTTTCTGAGACTTCAGATCTTTATGAGGACAGATCGCCTCATCCTTCTCCCTCGCAGTGGCTGGTGGGTTCAAACTGCAGACCTTATGGTTAGCAGCTGTGTAAGTCCGGGTAGACTAAAGGAACAAATTTCAAAGCCACGCATATGGCTATAAGGAATGGGTTTATATTCAAGGAGAACAGGACATTGAGAAAACATCCCAGTCCAGCTCAAAGTCATAAGTCTGATATTAACCTATATGCCTGAAATCAGTCCATAAAGTCTCCTTCTGGCTCACGAAGTCACAGGTCAGTGGCTACAGAGTCCCGGCACCAACAGGAGTCTCCCCATGTCTCCTCGCTTCCAGGGCTCAGGGTCCATCAACAGCATCCCGTGGTGGCAGAAGCAACTCATCGCTGGAAGAGGCCTCCATGTGGCTGCCCCAGCGTCAGAGGTCCGGCTCCATCAGGGCAAAGCCGTGTGGTTTCTCCACCAGCTACTCCAGCCTCCCAGACGCCGCCATTCTGTGTTGCTTGTGGTTAATCATCTCTGAAACTAACTCCCAATAGCTTCTCATCTTCACGAGGGAAATATCGTGAGATTTCCCAGGAGTCTCAGGTGAACGTCATGGCCACACAGAGGCCTCATCGGCTACTCAATGGCTATCTCCAGATTAACAGGCCAGACTCCACCCCTACATTTCAATCATAAACTTAACATAAGCACATGGCTGCCATAATTGGCATCAGTCTTCTGAAACACCAGGTGTCAAAGATAGGAGAATTCCAGCACCGGAGAAAGAGGAGTTCGGTGCAGTGTTTGGCATTCTGCTAACCTCACTCCAAGCGGGAGGAAAACTGAAGCACAGATGCCTTAGGATTCCAACTCTCTGCCTTCTGTTCCTCCTGTCTCAGCAAGGGGCAGAGCTGGTGCTTTGGGAAGATGAAAGACAGAAGATCCAGGAAAGAGGGGCTGCAACCCAAGGACAAGGTGAGGCCGGGATGAGAAAGATGGAGGAGGAGCAGCGGGCTAACCAGAGGGCAGCAGGCCAGGCCAGGAGAGGGGCATCTGGGAGAGGGCAGTCTCTAGGATCAGAGACAAGGTAAGTGGATGGATGGCAGCCCGGTTGCAGTGTTTGCCGCAAAAGAATACCCGCTTCGTCACACTAATGTGACTTCATTTAAAACAGTCATCTATCCCAGCAGAAAGAGATAGCATCTCACGCAGTAAATCAAGAGCTAGTGACAGGAGGATCTTAAACAGAAACGTGAAGTCAATTGCCAGAAGCAACAGCTGAAAGAGTTCAAAGTGGTCGCCTTGGGGTATCAGAATTGGAGTGTGGAGGAGGGGAGGCAGGAGGGGGAAGGAGATGGCTTGGATTGATTACCAGCCTTTGGGCATGGCGGAGTTCTCAACACCATGTGTCTATTAATTTGGTTAAAAAACTTAAAGCAGAAGGAAAACAATCGCAATGTAGCCAGTGCCATGGATGGCGAGGATGAAGTCCAATCCTGAGAGGTGTGTCCGGTGAGGGGGGGGCCCTACCTGAAAGAGGCGCCCCTGAGACCCTACAATTGGCTTTCCTTAGTTTCATTCATTCATTCATTCACTCCTCTACTGGGAGCCAGGCTCTGTCTAAAGGCAGGAGACAGACAAATCTGCGGCACCACACGCTGCGTCCCTAAGCTGCCTGTGAACACACTGTCTTGTTTTACTCTGATCCCACACCACAGTGGGCAACCCACTGAGCTGCTGTGGCAGTCATGTACTTATGTTAACTTTATGATTGAAATGTAGGGGTGGAGTTTGGCCTGTTAATCTGGAGATAGCCATTGAGTAACCAATGAGGCCTGTGTGGCCATGGCTTTCTCCTGAGACTTCTGGGAAATCTCGCGATATTTCCCTCCTGAAGGCGAGAAGCTATCTTTCCCAGTTGTTGGGAGTTAAGTCTCAGAGATGATGAATCACAGACAAGACAAGATGGCAGTGTCTGAGAAGCTGGTGGAGCCAGTGGAGAGACCACACAGCTTTGCCCTGATGGAGCCAGAACTCTGAAGCTGGAGAGGCCACATGGAGAACTCTGCCAGTGATGAGTTGCCTCTGCCACCACGGGATGCTGTTGATGGACCCTGAGCCCTGGAAGCGAGGATCCATGTGGCGACCCCTGCCAGCGTTGGGATTCTGCACCCACTGACCTGTGACTTCGTGAGTTGGAAGGAAATTTTATAGACTGATTTCAGCCATATGGGTTAATATTGGACTTATGACTTTGAACTGGACTGGGCTGGGATGTTTTCTCAATGTCCTGTTCCTCTTGTATATAAACCTTTTCCTTATATCTATATGTGTGTCTTTGAATTTGTTCCTCTAGTCTACCCAGAATAACACACCAATCTTTGTTTGTTCTTCCCATGTTCCCTAGAAGACTTTTAGAAATGGTCCCTTTCCTTTGATATTACAGCCTTGAGCCTCAATAGGGATCTTTTATTTGCAATGTGCTGGTGCCTGGATCATCTGTTTTGAAAGGGAAACTTGTATCAGAGGTCTAGAAAACACTCTATATCTGCCCCCTCCCCTTCCATGATATGGTGGTTAAGGTTGTGTCAACTTGGCTAGGCCAGGATTCTCCGTGGGGTGGCAGATCATATGTAATCATCCATTCTGTGAGCTGCTGTGAGTCACCAATCAGCTTAAAGGGAAATTTCCTTGGGGATGTGGCCTGCATCCCATTCACATGGGTGTTGTGGCAAAGCTTGTCCTCTCAATCCCACATCCAACTCATCGTCCTCTGATGTTCACTTCTTGTGATGTGAGCCTGCAGCCTGCCATCTGACCTGCTCATCTTTAGACTCTTCACCTCTGGCAGCCGGATGAGCCCACAACTTGTCATCTGAAGCCAATAGTGGACTTGTCAGCTGGGGTCAGGAGAAGTCAGGAGAAGTGTGGTATCTGACTAGTGTGATTTAGGACTTAGCATCTTCCACAATTGTGTGAGCTTTTTCCTTGGACTAAATCTCTCTGTGTATATGAGGGGACTTCAGGAAGTTCATGAAAAACTTTTATTATCTTTTAACTATTTCCATATATTTTCTTCAGTTACTCTGTTGGAGAAGCAGGTCTAAGACGGTTAGGACTGAGGTTCCTAAGAGGGCTTCAAGGTGTCCAGAAAGGGCTGTGTGCTGCTGTGGTCTGCTGGCAAGTGATACCTGCAAGCTCCATCTGCAGCACCATCTGCAGAACCGGAATTTCCCATGAGGGCAAAAGTGCAGCCCTGGAGAAGGAAACTATGTGCCTGGAGTGGGGACCATAGGCAATTTGGGTCACTTCCTCTTGGAACTTGCTCATGTCCCTGCTCCTGCTCAAACCCAATCTCATGTATGAGGGGACTTCAAAAAGCTCATGGAAAAATATCAAGGTTTACCAGATGCCAGGAGATGTATTAATTTTCTCAAGCAATGAAACCACACCTGGGTTGTACCGACCATTGGAGCCACCACTGGTTAAGTCTTTCTCTTTACTAATTCACTTCTGTTCTCCAAGATTCTTCTGGGATTTCGCACAGACCATTGGGAAAGTTCAATGGGGAGGTGGTGGGAATCACCACCCCTGCCTCCTTCAGGACCTTAGTGCTGGCATTGATCTCTGCAATTCTTCCCAGAATGTGATATTAGCATTTGTGTTAGTCCAGATAGACTAGCGGAAATAAATTTCAGAGACACGTATATAGGTAGAAGGAAAGGGTTTATATACAAAAAAAATGTGACCTTAAGAAGGCATCCCAAACCAGTCCAGTGCAAAGTCATAAGTCCAATAATAACCCATATGCCCAAAATCAGTCTATAAAGGCTACTTCTGACTCACGAAGTCACAGGTAAGTGGGTGCAGAATTCTGGCATTGGCAGGGGTCTCCCCATGGCTCCTCACTTCCAGGGCTCAGGTCCATCAACAGCATTCCACTCCAGCTTCAGAGGTCTGTCTTCATCGGGGCTAAGCCGTGTGGTCTCTCCACCAGCTACGCCAGCCTCCCAGCCGCCATTCTGTGTTGCCTGTGATTAATCATCTCTCAAACTAACTCCCAACAACTGGGGAAGATAGTTTCTCATCTTCACAAGGGAAATACCGCAAGATTTCCCAGGAGTCTCAGATAAAAGCCATGCCCACACAGAGACCTCATTGGCTACTCAATGGCTTTCTCCAGATTAACAGGCCAGACTCCACCCCTACATTTCAATTATAAAATTAACATAAGCACATGACTGCCACAGCATTAGATCTATGTTCCTAGATAAGATACTTCTAATGGTTTCTCCTTGGCTTTTTCTGTCACCATAGCCCTTATCACATGGCAGGAATTCAATATAGGAGTCCTATACCAGTTGTTGGGTGTATCTATTCCAATGATGTGTTCTGGAACTGGGGAAATCACTATAGGATGGCTTTGGGGACCCACTGCATGGACTATGGGGTGGAACTGGCCTAAGATTTTATTAATAGTCTGACCTCCATGTAACCCCATCTGATTGAGAGGGCTACAGTGATGTTTTGGACCTCACAGAATTCGTACCCATTTGAAGTCAATATTGAGTAATCCCTTAGAAGTCTGAGAGGTTCCTTTTCCTTGATGAAGAATCACTCTCATAAAAAGGCATAGACATTTTGGGGTGGGGGAGGCTGGGAAGAGGATCAAAAGTATACATTTTTGACAGTACATCCAGGGCCTTCCTGAAGAGACCCTTTATTCAAGGGATTATGGGTTTGTAAACTGACTCGTCTGAGAATTGATTAAGGAGCCATGATTCAATTCTAGCAACTCAAGCTCACTGCTGTCCATACCTCATAATTATTCCACTGATACAGATCAAGTAAATATTTAGTAGGTTCCGCCTCTGAGTTTCCCACTAGTCAGATGTTGAAACTCCAGAAGTAGTAAGCAGGATTCTTGTCTTATCTCTCATAATTTTCCTATATTTTATCCTTTATATTTGTGCATTCAATGTTATCTATTGTGATAGTCTGGGTAGACTAGAGAATCAAATTCATAGACACGCATTTGGGTATAAGGAAAAGGTTTATGTACAAGAGGAATGGAACATTGAGAAAGCATCCCAGCCCAGTCCAGTTCAAAGTTGTAAGTCCAATATTAGTCCATATGCCTGACACCAGTCTATAAAGTCTCCTTCCAACTCACGAAGTCACAGGCCACCAGCAGAGGTCTTCCATGGCTCCTCACTTCCAGGGCTCAGGCTCCATTAACAGCATCCAGTGGTGATAGAGGCAACTCAGTGCTGGCAGGGCTCTCCACGTGACTTCTTCAGAAGTCTGGCTCCATCAGGGTAAGGTCATGTCGCTTCTCCTCTGGCTCTTCCATCTCTTCGGACACTCCCATCTTGTCTTGTCCATAGTTCATTGTCTTGGAGACTAACTCCCAACAACTGGGGAGATAGCTTCTCATCTCCATGAGGGAAATATTGCGAGATTTCCCAGAAGTCTCGGGAGAAAGCCATGCCCACACAGAGACCTCATTGGCTACTCAATGGCTATCTCCATATTAACAGGTTAGACTCCACCCCTATATCTCAATCATAAAATTGACATATTGAATACATGACCACCACATCTATCAAATCCTATGTCAAACATTTTTATGTGGGCTCTCCTATTTGTTTTAAAATCCATGATGTTACTCTTTTTCTTTTTCTAAATTATTGTGATGTAGGTAGAAGGTTACCGAGCAAACTATAAGCCCTCTCAGAGCAGTCACCAGTGGTGACTGGGCACCATCTAGTTCCTCAGATCCTAGAGTTATGGAAGCTAGAGGAAGGTTGAGTTGCTTGTAGGATTTTTTACACTTATCTTAAAACTGCAGTGTTTTCCTGTTTCAGGAGGGCATTTATTACTGGGTTTTTGTTTCTGTGCTTGTGTTTAGTTTTCTTTATTTCTTGAATTAGACATAAACTCCTTAACATCAACAATCTCATTATCTGACATTTACTGCAATAGTTTAAATAATAGATATTTACTCTCGAGTGTTCCTGTGGTGAATATAGTACAGTAGGTGTTTTTAACAAACAGGAATTTATTGTCTTGTAATTTAGGATGCTAGAAGTCTAAGTCCAGTCAAATTGCTGCCTGCCTGTGGTTTTCTCTTTCTGGCAGCTCTGGAAGAAGGATCCTGCCCTATTGGCTTCTGCACCTGCATGAACTTCGTATATCTGGGCGCCAAGTTTCCCTGGGAATAAAAGTTCTCAGCACATGGACCCTGAGTTCAGAGGACAGGTTTCCCTTCCAACTCTTCTTTCTTGACAGATATATGCCCCTTTCTGGTTGCTTATTTAATCTCTTTATATCTTAAAGGATATTGGCTCATGATACAACCTGATCCTATAGCTGGTATCCTGCCTCATTTAAATAACTTCCACTCACCTGGCCTCATTCACGTCATCGAGGTTAGGTTTTACAGTGTAGGAACATTTCATGAAATCACCAAATCTAAGATAATTGTAGAATAGAATCATAGCCTAGGGAAGTTGACAAATATTTTTTGTGGGGTGGGGAGTGGGAACATATTGAATCCATAGCACTTACTATCTGACTAATCTGTTCCTTAATGGCATACACCTGGTAGCAGGGACACCAACGTTTGTGGTGGTTGAGGGTATGTCACCCTGGGTCAGGATTCTATGTGGTTTGGCAGTTGGATAATGACAGAATCTGGTAGTCGCCTAATAATGTAGTTTGTTAGTTGTGTGATTTGGCAGTTATGTAAGGCCACAAGTTGACAGTTACGTAATGAGGTAATCATCCTCCTTTTTGTAACCTGGTGTGGTCATCATCCACTTTCAAATCAGGACTGGTCATGTCAGTAAGGGGGGTGTATCGTTCCACAGCCTTCGGTGTTCCTTATTTAGGGCCTGGGTTCTTGGGCACCTTCATCTCAAGTCTCCACCCAAAAGCTGACTGTGCAAAGGTGGAGTTTGCTGATGGACCCTGGAGGGGTTCACTTATGAATTGCATGTTTTATTGCCTCTGGGATGACTTAGCATCTATAGGGGAGAATGCTTTCACCCACTGGGGGCGGGGGGTGAGAGAGGGATGGTGCTGGGTCCCTTGGGACCTGCTCTGAGCATCTGAGACCAGTTCACAGGCAGACTTCAGCCGCATTCCCCACCCCATCTCCATTTTGCCAGGTCGTTCAAATCTTGGCTCCTCTCATTCATTCCCTTTAGGAAATAAACCTCCAGACTCCTGCCAGGGAGCGAGCAGGTGGCCGTGGTTGGCACTTCAGCACGTGTGGACTGGCAAATCTGGTGTAACACAGAAGAGGAGCTAGGCTTATTGAATCACAGTCCCCAGAGACAGGAAGTGACAGCAGCATGCCAAGATTCAGGGCCACACGGGATGGGGGTGGGGGTGGGGGGCTGCACCTGGGAACAAAGCAACACATGAGAATCCCGGGAGAGGGCTGGTGTGCACAGGCTTTTGGAAGATCGGGCATATAGTTTCTGTAACAGTCAGAGGACATCCAGGATAGTTCTCGAGGTTCTGGAAGCAGAGGGACTCTCTCTGGCCATTGGCTTTCAAGTCCTGGGGTAATGAGGGGTCATGCTTGGTGGTGTGGGAATATGAGAACCTGGCAGTGGTTGAAGAGTGGTTGAAGAGTGGACTCCCTCAACCTGTCCGGGGGGTTTCAAAACTGGGTCAAGTTCACATTAAAAGAAAAGTGATATTGCAGCTGACAGCGTCCTGGTGGTGCAGCAGGGACACTCTCATCGGCCAACTGAGAGTGGTGGCATGAACCCACCCAGCATGGCCACAGTTCCATAAGGTCCCCGCTTGGGAAACTGAGCATGTGGACCTGCCCTGTCCTGTGAACTCTCCATGAGCTGGAATCCACTGGTCCCCATGAATCAGCACCCAAGACAAGAATGGCAGGAGAGGAAAAGTTTGCTGTGTTTGGAGTTGGGACTGACTGGCAGGCTGGGTTCTAGGTTCAGGTTTGTGGGGAGGTGGTGCAAATTGGAACTCATCTGAAGATGGCACGGTCGTCACACACTTCTGCTAGCCTGGTACATGACATGTCCTCATGACGGTCCTGACCTGGCTATCAAATATATTCTCTGGCTCATCTGTCCCTGCGTCCAGGGCTGGGGTGAGGACATGGCAGAGCAGGCCATTACAGAGGGAATCCCGTGGTGGCCGTGACACAGCCCTGCTGGATTCAAATCTCCTCCTCCTTATAGTTTCCATAACAGCCAGAGGATGCTTACATCTTCCTGCTTGGTTCCAAGGGTTTGAGAGATATGCTTAACACTTGCTGAGCAATCTCTCTCTCTCTCTCTCTCTCTGGAGATATGTGCATATTGGTACAGAGTTACTTATTTTCTTTCCCCTTCAACCTTGAGTTTAAATGGTAAAGCTAAAAGCCTCTGTCACGGCCGAGGAATGCAAGAAAATCCTCATGCTGTATATTCAAGCAACTTGGCTGACTCTGCTTTTCCTTGACTTAAAGTCACCGGATCTGACATCCAAGTTCCTTTGCTAGAAGGCCTGCTATGGGAGACCTCTGTCTCCCACACTGCACACCAAACCGACTTTTTATTCAACTGTCAATGATGTCGGGATCATCCGGACAGACCTCCAGAACAGTGTGTGGGGATAAACAGGTCCAGTTAAAAAGAAAATCGCTGTGGCATGCACGGTGAAGGGGTGCCCCAGCTAATGGTGTGCCGTCACAAAGGAGGCCTAACAGTTATAACGGTTATAAGCGGTATAACAGTTCTGCGCTTGACTGCTTACGGAAAGGTTGGAGGTTCAAGATCACAGAGCTCTCGGGGAGAAGGGCCCTGCAAGGCCTCTGAGGACGGTGCTAGCCGGTCCCAGGGGCCACTGCATGAAAAGGGACTTCACAGCACCTCATAACATCAACATGTCACGGCAAGTCCACGGACGGCCTGCCATTTGTCAGTATGAGCGTCTTCTATTCAGACATCCCTCATGCTTGTAGTAACTTGGCTCAGCGGAATGCAGCAAAAAGAAAAGAGAGGGGAGCAGAGGGGCTCATTTCAGGCGTCCTTTTTAAAGTAGCGAAGTCCTCGTCGCTGTCGCTGGTACCAAAATTAGAGGGTGCTGAGCTGGGTTTATTTTTCTTTGTTTTTTTCTTCTGCTGCTGCTGTGAAGGTCATTTAAGGTTTCGACCATCTCGGGTGGCGTGGAAAGCAATCTCCAGGTTGGGAGTGAGCGTGGGGAGAGGCAGCGCAGGTGCAGACAGAATCCGCCTGAGAAGACAGCGCAGATTTGTAAGATCAGCACGCCTTACATGCCTGCTTCTCAAATACAGAGCGGCAGCAGCACTTGGGGGCTGGGACATCTTGTTAGAGACACAGATTCTCAACGCCTACTCCAGGCCTCTTTAATCAACATCGACCCTCCAATGAGATGCCCTTTGGCGGTGTGAGATACACCACTTTAAGGAACACTGGAAATCAGAGATCGTTTAAGGATTTTCTAATTGAAGGAATGAACTTGTCCAACAGTCTTGGTCTGGGCTGTCTAGGGAAGTAAGGCCAATATGCATGAGAGAGAGAGGATTTAACCCAAGAAAATGGCTCACAACATTGTAGAGGCTAGCATGGGTCAAAGCCATGGGTCAGGGTTCAGGCTGAAAACTTCCTCTGACTCATGTAATTGCACAAAGCTACAATTGGCTGATTAACTGATAAGCTACTGCCTCTCAGCTCAGTGGAAGATGGCAAATCTCAGAATCGGCAGTTCGGACCACAGACTGCTAGCTCAAGTCCCAAGAAACCAAAACTCAGATGCTTATGATACTCAGGAAGGAGTTAAGAGCAAGGGAGAATCTTAGCGGGGCATCAATGTATGAAGAAGCTTCAAGATGTCCATGGACTTTTCTACACTGCTAGTGGGACTAAGGCTTAATCTAGTCTACAGTGGCCAGATTTTAACATTGATAAAGAGGGGCATCATTGATGGGGAGAAGGGGGTAGAGAGGGTATATTGCCTTCCCGTTCTCCCTCTGTTCCCTAGCTTGTCGTGCTTTCTTTCCAAAAATCGGGACTTTTTTGAAATGCCACGGGACGTGGGGAAAATTGCTTAAAATCGGGACTGTCTCACCAAAAGCGGGACGTCTGGTCACTTTAGACTAAGCACATGTTCAACCACCGTGGGAAGTGAGATGTTATGACCTCAAGAACTGGGATTTCCCTACAATCTAGTGATCCTTCTGTTGGGCATATTTCCTTTAGAGCAGACGTCAGCACACCTATGTCCAACGCAGCCTTGTTCACAACAGCGAGGACATAGGAACCACCTAGAAGCCCATCCGCAGAAGAAGGGACAAGGAAGCTCTGGAAGCTCCCTCTGGTCATGATAGGAAGGATGGACTTTGAAGCCCTAAGCCAAGAAAGCCAGCAGGTGCTATTGTCGCCAGGGGTGAATAGGATGGAGACACACAGATTTGACCCATCTCAGCCGTAACTGTTGGACCATGAGGGATCCAGTTAGGCGTGACCACTCCAAGAGTCCTACATCTGCCCGGCAAGGGAGTTGCATACTGGCCTGGCACGTGGGACCCTGCCGAAGGAAGCCAGGGTGACCGGAGGGCACATGGCCGTGGCACCTTCTGAGAGAGGCCCTGAGGGCGTTTTCCCCTTAGGATCTAACCATGACACCGTCTCCCAAGCCAGCCACCAGCTCTGAGCCGGGGCCCTGCACCCGCCCCTGGGCAGGGTGTGGTGGTACCTGAAACTCCATCTCCTGAGACTGGCCGCCTGGGCCAAGACGAGGGATCGTTTCCAGATGTCGGCCTCACATCTGGGCCAGCCACCAGGAGCCTGCTTATTTGAACAAAGACTGCAAGTACGCAAAGAGCCCCAAGGTTCGGAGGAGGCTGCCAAGGCCTGGCGTGCAGATGAGGGCAGAACAGACCGTAATTAATGTCAGAGGAGGGGGAAAGCGGCGCTTTGTGGGCCACCTCGACACACTGCTGGAAGCAAGGTTCAGTTCAGGCCGGGGGACCCACAGCTCCAGTCTGAGGAGTGAACAGAGGGACTCACACCTGAGGGTGAGCGAGAGGGAAGGTGGGACAGGGGTTGAGCACCCTGGTCCTCCCCCGACTGCCCACCTAGTCTCGTGACTAGTACTAGTTAGTATCCTCTAGGAACTTTAGAGACCAATAGAACTTCACAGCTCAGCGCGGAGGCACGTTGACTCGGATGGCGAAAAGGGCACTTGGCAGAGAGACCGGTCACTCAACCACGCTGGGTCCATGGACAAAGGTCCGGCACTCAGCTCCCGGAGCACGAGATCACAGCCTTGACACTCACGAGGGGGGACCCTGGTCAGAAGCTGCCTCCCAGGATGGCACCCTCGATCCCTCTGCCCCACCAACCACCCACTATCTTTGTTACATGACGGTGTGCCTTAAGCCTTTCCAGGAGACTGTGAAACGGGCAGATCTGTCAGCATTTGTCTTTGGATCAACGGGGCTTGGAAGCCGTCCCCTCGGCTTAAGGCTCTCAAACTGAGCAGACAATTTGAGGCGCACTAAGGAGTCCCGTGGGGCAGGAGCTGGACCTGCTGCTCCTGTCGGGAGAGAGGGTTTCAGAAACGGAAAGGGAGAGTTCTCCTCCGTCCAAGGAGGGTCAACTGAGGCAAGTTTCTTAAACTCTTTGCCCTCCCCCCAACCACCCCAGTTGTTTTTGCCTTTAAAATACAATTTGTTTCACTTCTGAGGTTGTTGCTCTTCTGAGAACACAAACAGTGAGACATTACCACCTCTCACCCCCCCCACCCCCGCTTCCCACCCACCACAGGTCCCCTTCAGGGGTGCAAAGACTTGGGGCCCTGAGAGAGGGGGAGAGGGAGGCACACACTGCTTGCCCTGCTCAATCAGAGCCGGGGAGGAGGCCTGGGGCCTGGCCCTGTGTGCTCCAACTCCGTAATGGATCGCCAAGTCTCTGTAGGACGCAGTTTATAAAGTACTTCTCTGTGATGGGGCATGAGGTATGCTCAGACATTCCACAGAGTTCCCCAACCACTCCCCCCACCCCACCCTCCAAACAGCCTCTTCTTTCACTGAGCAGGGCTGCCCCCTCTTGGCAGTCCTCACACACTGCATGCCCAAGTGACCAGGTTTGGGGTGGCTGGACAGAGGGAGGGAGGGAGGGAGGGAGAGAGGCCGAGAGAAAGCTGAGAGCGCTGGTGTTGTGTTTCCAGGACATAAGCCCACGTCGAATTCCGTTTCTTCTGTTCTCTCTAAATGGATTGGTGAGATACTTACAGCGCTCCCGTTCCCATGAAATGAAACTTAAAAAAAAAAAACAAAAAAACATGGGACCGGCAACCAGCCTCCAATCGCCCATCGTCATCGCCTCAAACCCATGTGTGGCAGGGGTGCTGCATTGTGGCAAGAGGGCAGACAGAGGGCTCTGGCCTCATGGAGCAAACCAGAGCCCAGAGGCCCGGGCCAGACGCTCCCCTGAAGAGCGTGCTGTCCCTGAGCCTCTTGAATATATGACTCAAAATCCAGGCACACCAGGTGCTGGTGGTCAGTTCCAGGTCAGAGTAGCCTGTGTGTCAGAGAATGACTCACCGCCGGACCTCACCAACACTCCCACCCCCCTCCCCAGGTTGCGATGTTTGAGCCCCTGTTGCAGCCCCTGGGTTGATCCATCTCCGTGAGGGCATCCCCCTTTCTTTCTCTGATCGTCCACTTTACCAAGCCTGGTGACTCTTGGCCAAGACCTTGTCTCTCCAGCCACTAACAATCGCGACACTAGAAACAACAGCAAAGAACAAGACTAGAAACCACCCAGCTCACCTCCACCGAGACAATCCCGACTCACAGAGAGGTAGAAATGCCCCCAGGGGTTTCCAGGGTGAGAAAGGGTGGTCTCTCTCCCACGGAGTGGCTGGTGGGTTTAGACATCTGACCTTTCAGTTAGCAACTCCAGGCAGTCATCGCTTTGGGGTTAGGTTCCTTTGAGCCCCTGGTCACATACAATATTTTGGCCAGCCAACCTCTGCGTAACTGTGGTAGTTATACAATCTGTTGTCAATTTGAGACTATGGAGAGTGAAGGGATGGAGTCTTATCGATCAACTCATTTGGGGACGCTAAGGAGATAAGCAGCTCGCTGGGGGTGGGCCACAGATTCTCCCTGCGAGACATTCCTGTTGACAAACCACAAGGAGCTAGAGCCCTGGAGCTGAAGGAGCCACATGGAGGCCACTTGGATTGAGAACTGACCCAGCACCACCTCACAGCAATGACAGAACCTGTCGTCAACGTTTTTCCACATCCCATTATCTCACGGAAACTCTGGGCTGGATGTAAGGGTTTGGGTTTTTCCCCTCTCCTCCTTTGAATCTTCTAAGTGTTCCGCACTTCACATTTAACTTGGATAGACAGAATTAATAGACAATTAACCACACGCCATCTCCGACTTTTGCCTGTCAGCTGGTGGTTTTCAGAGCTCCTGGCCACATTATTCTGCATTATGCTTTGTTCTGCATTATGGTCTCACAGGGAAACAGGGTGTGCAGGCCTGTGGCTCAGGGAGGTGATGAGACTGTCTGGGAGTTACAGAGCCATGAAAGGGAAGCAGGGCCCCTTCACAGGCCCTCTGTTCACACTGCCTGTGTGGACATGTCCCAGAATCCTCCGGGACTTCTGGTGAGCCCTCTAACTCACAACCCTCTGCCATAGAGCAGATCACAGCTCCTAAGGACCCCGTGGTGAAGAGGAGCCCCTGAGGTTTCTGAGACTAAAGCATTACCGCTGTAGATAGCCTCATCTTCTCCTGTGGAGCTGTTGGCAGGTTCCAACATCTGTGCAGAGCAGCTCAATGCTGACTCCACAGCTCTTTGGTCATCCCCCTCCACCAGAAAAGCTAAGGGTGCCATGCACAGGACCCAAAGGAGGGCCCAACACTCGCACCCGCCTCCACATGACTGAGGTGGAGTTCTTAGGATCTCTCTCTCTCTCTCTCTCTCTCTCTCTCTCTCTCCCAGTTTCCACTGTTTATGCGTAATGCAGGAAGGTCCACGTGAATATTTCTGGAGGAAGTGATGTCCATTTAAACATAAGAAAGGAGGAGGAGAATAAGAAGAAGGAGAAAAGCAAGATCTTCGGGTCCGTATTTTTAGAATGGCATTAAAGGGTAAATTCCTAGGGGCCTAAATCCATCTTATCTCTGTGTGTGAATGCCTAATTCAGAATCCAGCTCAAAGCCACTTACTTAGTACAATCGGGATGGTTGTGATGGATGGAGGGATGGACGGCTAGTGTGGGCTGCGGGGATGGATTGGTGGAAGGATGGTCGGTGAGTGGAGACTAGTGTGATGGATAGATGGATAGGAGGACAGTCGGGAAGGATGGAAGGAGGGCCAGCTGGCAGAGCAGAGAGCAGGATGGAGCAAGGGATAGAATGGACGGATACAGCTAACGGTGAGATCAAAGTACAACCTGCCATGTGGCCGATATCCTTTCAGGGACAGGAGCAGGGATGGACATCGCCGGACCTTCTTTTGTAGGGAAGGTGGCGTTTGGGTTTATGTATCTCCTCATGAACAGTCGCCAAGGCCTGGGCAGGCTCTCGGCTGCAAACCTCACTCCGCATAGCCTCAGAGCGACCGGGCTGCCAGAGGAGGCTGGACACAGAGGTCCCAGCGGCGACAGAATGAGCCCTCCTCGCTGCTAATGAGCATCCAGGCTATTAAAAACCTCACAACACACCAGGCCTTTCCAATAAAATTGTAGGCCATAGAAATGAACAAAAGATGAGGAAGAAAGGGGTTATTACCTTCATTCCATGGGGTGGGACAGGTCCCCCCAGCAGGGGTACCGCCGAGGCTAAATTACAGCATGGAGTGTCACCGGCTTGGTGTTCTTCTTGTCACCACTCAAAGGTGCTCTGCCAATTTATTTCAGCAGTGCCGAAAGGTGCTTCTAATTCTATTCCTGTCTGGTTATTTTTATAGTGCTTAAATCCGGGCAAAAGTGAGTAAGAGAAAAACGGGCCCACTTGTCTTGTCGCTGAGGTCAGCAATCCGTTTAAGTGCCAGCACCTGCTGCTTCCCACACCTGCGCAGGGCCCCACGCCCAGCCTGCCCGGCTCTCCCACATGGGGTCCTGCCCCGTGAAGTGAGAAGCTCAGGCTGCCTGGAACCCCTGCCCTTGTTTGTATGAGAATCGAGAACATGCCAAAGGGCAACCCAAACTTCTAAAGGTCCCTTCCTGTGGGAAGCCAGCTCACCATGGGCCTGAGACTGCAGGACCTTTGGACAGGCACGGGGCAGAGAGCAGGAGGGTGCGTTTGCCTCAAGGCGATGAGTGAGGGGACAGAGGGGGCAGGGTGTCTGGCCAGGTCCCTGGATCCCCACTACTGACCCGCACTGAGTCCCATGGACAGCACCCATTTTGTGGCCTGGGGGGCTTTGCTCGTCCTGGCAGCCACTTACCCTGTGGGCAGCAGGTGAGAGGTGCCATGGAATTGATGTGGCTGCTAGCAGCTCTCCAGCAGTGATGGACGGGCGCCGTGTGCACACCCAGAAGGGAGGGATGGGAATTGTGGGCATGCACACACCCAGCAGGGAGGGACGGGAGTCATGTGGACACACCCCAACTCCCTGGCGCCCATGGAGGCAAGCCTGGGCACCCCTGTGGTACCTGGTTGTCCCGGCTGCACTCTCTTCTCTGTCTCCTGTCCCCACTTCTGGGCAGTATCCCTTGGGGTCCTTTCCACGCAAAGGGCTGGCTCTGGGATCTCTGCCGTGACGTCTGTCTCAGGCGGACTCCAAGGGAGGGAGGGGTTCGTGCGGAGGGAGCGCATGGTGGGGATCTGGGGAGATGGACGCAGTGGGCTGCGGGAATGCTGTGACCCTGGCTGCCAGGCGCAGCACGGAGACCCCATTCAATGGCAGCACGGAGACCCCATTCAATGGCATGGAGGACTCGGTCCGTGTCCTTCCGCTTCGGGGCCTTTTTCCTGCCTGATTGTAAGCTTCTCTCCCACCAGGGTGGTCTGGAATGGCTGTGTTTGCTTTCCTGTGTGAATCCTGGACCACGGAAGCGTTCACCATCGTGGTTTTCATTATGTGTCTGCGAGGGTCCACGTGGCTGCTCAAGGCAGCGCCCGGGACAACGACCGCCCCAGACCCCTTCGCTGCTGCCCCCCTGTACCCAGCACGGGAGCGGACTCCTGGCCGCACACCTCGATGGCACACCTGCAGGACACTCTCCACATCACTCTGACCCCGGTGACCCGATGGCCCGAGGATGACTGCTCCACGGAGTTTCCCAATGGACAAGCTTCCGGGAAGCGTGTCCCGGGGTCTTTCTCCCAGGAAACCCCTGGGCGCCTTGGAAACTGGAATCGTTGCACCAACAAGCCCCACTGGGGCTTCTGTTCATTTTCGCCCCGGTCTTTTTCACGAGAACCCCTTTTCTGTGAGTGCTCAGGCCCACTTCTGAGCGAAGCCTCTGTTGAGATGAGCTTGAGGGTACCTTTTATCCTCCCCTGGACCCTGGGGGTTAGACGGGGTCCACAGGAACATGGTCAGGCGGCTGCTTTTTCCGTCAAAAACGCACACAAGCTGGGCAGCACCGGCTGACTGCGATTTCCCATCGTGCCTGGAGCTGCTCTGTCCTCATGGTGTAGCTCTTCCTGGTGCTGCGGCTACATGGGAGAGGGGCTATGTGTTGGGCTGTCAGTCACAAGGTCCGCAGTTCAAACCCACCAGCCGCTCCCCCAGAGAAAGACGAGGCTCTCTCCTCTCAGGAACATGTGTAGTCTTAGAAATCCATGGGAGCGGTTCCCCTGTGCCCCATCGGGTCTCTGTGGATCAGAGCCAACTCGGTGGGGGCTGGGCTGTGAGAGCTGACGCTATGGGTTGAGAAGCCTGAGGACACGGCCCTGGTTAGAAATAGGGTCTTTGGGTGAAGGGAGTCATGGGACGGTGCACAAACAGACAAAATGATAATTTATAAAACATCAAGGATCCATGAGGGAGTGGGGAGTGGGGAGGGAGGGGGAGCAGGGAAGGAAGGGAAAAATGAGGAGCTAAAGTAGCAAGGCATAAAGTAGAAGGCAAATGTTTTGAGAATGATGATGGCAACAATGTACAAATGTGCTTGACACGATGGATGGATGGGTGGATGGTGATGAGTTGTATGAGCCTCCAATAAAATGATTTTAATAAGAAAAAAAGAGGAGCTCATACCAAGGGCTCAAACAGAATATCAATGTTTAGAAGAGAATGATGGTAACATGTGTACACATATGTTTGATACAATTAATGTATGGATTGTTATAAGAGCTGTAAGAGCCCCCAGTAAAATGACGTTAAAAAAAAACAACCAAAAGGAAAAAAAAAAAGAAATAGGGTGGCTGGCATTCAGTTGACAGGAAGGCACTTGGGACAAGGTGGCTTCTAAACCTTGCTGAGTGGTGTCTGGATACAGGACACAGAGATGGAGCACAGGACAGTGGGGTCCTATGATGACAGAAGCAGACTGGAGGGATACAGTTTCAGCCAAGAGTCCCAGGAAGCACCTGGCCTGGAAGGGGCAGGACAGGACCACTTCAGAGAGATCAAGGTGCTGCTGAAACCTGGGTGCTGGTCTGGGGGCCTCCAGGACTCTGCAGGGTGGTGGGTGCGTCTCTGTAGTTTGAAGCCTGCTGCTTTGGGGCCTGGTTTCCAGCGGGCCCAGGGGGTGGGAGCAGCTGGATGCAGGCGCCCTCTCCAGCTGGTTGGGTCTAGAGGGAGACCAGCACCCAGAAAGCAGCCCTGGGAACTCTTAACTGTGCATGGCCTGTTCCCTACATCCCTACCACCCTCTGAGGGCCATGTGCTCCTTGGTGGAGCCCAAAGCACAGTGCTCAACAAGGGCACCCTTTGACTTGGACTTGCTGGGTCACAAGTTCGAGGCAGAGGAGCATTTGATACCAACACTCGAAAGACGGGCTACTATCACCTCAGAAAACTAGAAAATCTTTGAAACGGGCAAAACATTTTTTTAGTTAGTGCTTTCTTGCTTGCTTTTAAATCAAACTCTTATTTTGGTAAAAAAATTATATATATTATATATATAATATATATGTATATATGTATATATATACAGAGAGAGAGAGAGAGAGACTCCAACTAGCTATCTTTCTCTGCCCCCTAGTGGCTCTGAGACAAATTTCAGGAGCGTTCACGTTTCTTCTCAAAGGTAGTTTTCTTCACTTCTCATTGTTGGAACTCAGTGGGGACTGTTTTGTCTGCTTGTCTTTGGGACCGTGCACGTCCCAAAGCGCCAGAGCATAACGGAGAGGAGTGTAAACGTCTCTTTTCCAGAAGCACATGTGCCATGGGGGGTGGGGAGGGAGCTTGGATTCCCGCAGGCTCCTGGCTTAGATGCTTCTCTCGGTGGGTGGGTGCCCACCACTCTGGAAAAAGTCTGCTCCTTCGCGCCACCGGCACCAGTTCGTCCAGTCAACTCCAGCCACTCCGTCGGGTTTTCCTGAGATGCTTGCTTATACAGCTCTCTGTAACATGACTGATATTTTAATGATATGGCAATAGCTGACTACTTGGTGCTGGAAGGTTGGTTTTGAGTGCGGGATTCCAGAGCGTCCCTGCAGAGGAAAGCTAGATGTCTAATCTCACCATTGACCCACGTGCAGTAGACGATGGATCCAGGAGATGGGAGGAACTCGGGAGACAGGCTAAGAGGGTCCTTCACGGTGGAGAGCCAGGCGGCAGGCTCTGCACCCCCTCAGCAGGGTTAGGGGTTCCCCTGGATCCCTATCTGTTTGCGATGAGCATCCACGGACACAGAGGGAGACCCGGTGGGTTTGGCAGGAAAGACCAGGGATATGAACCAGACTCTTCTTGGGGGAAAGTTGTGGCTGTCTGTTGCCATACCGATTTGCAGCCTTGGACATTCCGGGGGACAGTTCTGCTCTGCCCTCTCCTTGTCTGGTACTCATGGTTCCCTGGTCTACAGTCACTGAAAACCCTCCAAGCTCCGGCACCGAGGGGTCGCCAAGCCCTCACACTGACTTGGGAGCAGCTGGTAAAAACGGGCCATGGTCACACCCATGTTACAGGACGGTGTGGACGGGAAGGACCTTACTTGGGTTAGTGCCGTCTCCCTGGAGTGAGGAGTTGGGGCGATGCACACA